>JAOWBH010191318.1:2579-18086 GCA_028566215.1 Silene coronaria
CAATTATTTATTTAGTTCTATAAAATACTGTTTATACATTTATAATGAATAATAAAAATGGAAACAAATGATCGGAATTGAATGTAATTCGTAACATCAATTGATAAACACTCCCTTTTAACCTTATCCTGTTGATTAAGGCCTTTGTAGTTATGTAGCTCATAGAATTGCCCTGTAACCAGTCTCGTTTAGGACTGCAGTATCGGCTTATGATGAAAACGGGTCAAATATGCTCCGCATATATTGGACAAACCTCTTATTAGTCCCTAGGCATCCTCTTTTGTCTCGTTTACCATACTTGCCCCGTTTTAAGTTCAATACAGATATTGCCGTCTTAAATAAGAATTGGTATTTTTCTTTTCGGTTTGTTATGTTGTTTGAAGTGATATTTGTGATTGAGTGTCATTTTTAATTGATTGCTATGGAGCATTGGCTTTAGAATTGATGAAACACGAGATTGTTTTTAAATTGCTTTTCTTGTTCATTACTTAATTTTTCTTCTTTTTTCCCAGGTTTTGGGCTGCAGAAAGAATGGTTAGCAAAGCCATTGCTTGAAATTTATTTGCGTTGATGTGACGGTAATAATCGTGTGCAGTCATGGTTACAACTTACAAGCTTGGCTGTATAGTTTGTTGATGCATTGGATGACTGGAGTGCGTAGTGAAGTTTTGAACAGAAGCAAAGGAGTGTTATCATTTAGGGGTTCAAGTGTTTAACTTAGGTGTTATGTGGTGTTTGTGACTTGTAGCTTGACTAATCGTAAGTATGAAGGTCGTGGCAGAAAAAAGAGGATAGAATAGTGGACTATCAAATTTGGATTATGGAGTCTGATGTATGTGACGAGTAGCCAATCCTCTACATCTTGTTTCTGCCTTCATTTGAAGCGAGGAATATCAGTAAGCCTGTTAGTCTATCTCTTTCCCTGCTTACGTTCAAATTATTCTCTGTCCACTCTTATTGTGCTTGTTTGATAATGTGTTCAGATAGCCGTGGTGCCTGTTGTCTTTGAGATTATCTTAACATAGAGTTGTTGAAAACTATGATATTGGATGTAAAATCTCGTTCTAAACGAGGCAATCAGGGAAGATCGTGATAATAGATTCATAATTTTAGGAGAGGACAATTGCTGTGGAACAAACGTAGTTCTTTTTTACTAGCCCAACTTTTGCAATGAAGGATGATGTAAGACACCCTATTTTAATTGGGTATGATGCCAAAATTTGAGGATGATGTAAGACACCTGATTTTTCGCTCTAAAGTCTGATGATACGAGTATTTGGTCACACTGGTATGGCTGAGACCATGGCTTATATGAAAGCGTTTTGTAGTCCCCTGAGATATGAATTACTTCACAAATTGTCTCCCAATTCTCAATACCTTGTGGTTTCCATAGCAAATCATTCTATTATGTATTTTTACGCCGTGCATTCTTCAAACAAGCCTTATGAAGAACTTAACAAGAGTCATACTAGATGCAACACCCCTGAGAATCATAGATTTACCTGTTTTTTTTTTACTTAGTTTCTGTGATCTGCATCTCTCTGCACTTTATAGTTACTCCTTCGCGTGTCTATTTATTTCCCAGTTCCCAATGTCTTTCTCTTTACAGATTTGCATTGGGATTCTCAACTGATTATCCTAAACTTTATCCACCTACTTCATCTTACCACAGCCTGTCTCATCTAATAATCATTTAGTTTACTGGCGCTTTTTTGCTTGTCGGAAAATGTGCATACATTTTCACTTTCCATCCCATGTAAAATACGAAACAATTTATAACCATCGTATTGTTTGGTGCTTCTTGTTAACGAGGTTCTTCATACGTATAGTTTATAGCCTTCAGCCCTTGATAATAGGCTGCTTCAACACTTCAATGAGCACTTAGGTTGCCCAGCACTATCCGAAATTATGCTCTTCTTATGATAATGATGTGTTTTGGGGGCCAACGGAACATTTAAGTTTCTATCACTAATGATGGGGAATCCCTTTTAACATTTATACCTATGGTGATCTTAGGGTAAGTTTGTTTATGAAAATGATAGATGACAAGAGAATTGATTCTTACCAGTAAAACTTAGTAGGCTAACTGAGAAGTTTGGGGTTTGATACTCTCTGTAAGGATAGGTGTCTTCTCTACAAAACATTCCTTCTCCCTTTGGGTCCACATATGCTCATAAAATATGCATACCCTGTCTAAAAGCTATGCTACTCCTCTCATGTCCACATCGCTCATTTGTCCTACATGCTTAGTAGATTCTGTATTTGAAAAAAAAATATGGGTTGCGAATAATATTTCCGCCCATAATTCCTTGAATTAACCCTCCTACTAACTGAAAGGCCCAAAAAATCAGTAGAGGAGAAAGAAGGAACAATAGTATCCCAAAACATTATGAATTGGGACTAACATGTTTTCGTATGTCTTTGCTCATTGTTGACTGTCATAAGACAGTTTTCAACCAGAAATGTAAGAAGCATCATGGATTTTTGGGGTTGCCTTAACATCAAAAGAATTTTGTTAACAAGAAGGAACTCTTTCTCATGCAAGCAAAATTGAACATTTAACAAAAAAAGAATCAATATGTATTACAAAACACTATATATTGTTGTTGGTGAGAGCTGACATCATGGTAAGTGTACTCACTTCTCTATATATAAGATATCAATGAGATATCAGCTGGAGAACAGGATTTGCCATTTGATTTTTCTGTGCACTTAGCTGTTCGTTTTTCACCGGCTTCAACTGTACAGATTGTCTAGATTCTTTTGAAAGAACCTTGAAAACACCAAAAACCTATCAAGCTGCATCAACCTTTCAAAGACGCCCACCACTGCTCGCTTCATATTCCCTTAGCTGTCTATGGGAACTCGCTCTATACTGAAGTTGGAATAGACCAAGTTAAACACCCTTCAAGACCTGTTGTGGATGGGATCCGACCCTCTTCGAACTCTTCTTTCGCTCGATTGGGTTGGATCAGTTTTTGGTTTCGTTGGGACAGATCCTCCGTTAACATTAAACTCCTGCGTGGAAGCATGCAGGACACGGTTGGTTGATACCAGTCGTTCTTCCCCTCTGTTTTGTCCAGTAACCATGCTTTCCCTTCTTAGACTGTAAACTCTATCGGGTTTTGTTGCTAGTATTCCTATACAAAGTAGAAGGATGAACACTCTGTGGGCTCTTAGAACCATATTTATGTCACTAACTCTCGAAATAAAAGCGGAATAGGTGGTGGCTCCTACTGTTGCTTAGGAGCAAATGAGAAAACTAGGAAAGCCTGATATTGAAATCCCTCTAATGTTGTGAATAACCTTCCTGTAGATATAAGTCTATATATGTGTTACAAGATATAGAGGGTGCTTTAAAGCATAAAGCAGAGGGACCCAAAACAACCACAAGTTTAAGATTCATTCCAAAAATTGGACTGCTTATATATACAAATTAAGGCTGTTATAGAAGAATCTAAATAGGTTGAATAAAGGGCTTTGGAACAATACCCTAGGGAAGCCAAGTATCTTTTTCATCTGTATCCTAACAACCCTATCATTTGCCTGGCTTTTTTGTCTAGGTGACCAGATATAATGTTCATTGGTGTCCCCCTGTCTTGTTGCCAAGTCAGCATGCTGTGCTTAAGTGTACTCGATTTCGATGATTATGGTTTGCATCTTTGTCATTTGTCATGCTTCCTATGCCCCTAGATAATCTTAAACTTATGATTGGAACTGTACTTTCAGTAACTTACATGGCATTTTTTATGGCTCTTCCCTTACTGCCTCTCAATTTCTGCTTGGGTGATTATGGGAGTAATGCTGTGTTTGCCCAACTATCGGACACGGGTATCGTGTCTGGCACGTGTAGAGTGTCCGAAACGGCTATTTTGTGCAATATTTTCTATTCTTGGTCTAAAGTGTCAGTATCGTGTCTAAATAGCTAAGTGAAGTGTCGGAGTAACATAGGGGTAATGTCGCCAATTTGTAGTTCCTTAGCTGTTAAGGAAAGGTAATTTATATGTTTGCTGATAAAACAGACATGCTATGAATAGTTCAGCATTGTTATATTGGTACAGTAGCAATGGCATGTAAAGAATATATTGCGAGGAAAAAGATTGGGGTATGTAACAGCACCCTAAAAAACACAACTTCTGCTTTAGGCCACTAAGATCTGCTACTCCTTACTTTAGAATTCCAAGCTCTTTTATCTATGCATCTAAAATACCCAGTCCCTGGTTTCTTGTGCTAAATGAGTTTCTTTATGCTTTTATTTTTTGTCTTTCTTCTTGTTTAAACTCTTCATTCCTTATCTTATGGTAACCAGACCCACTTCCCTTTCTTTTTCTTTTTTATTTTTTCATTTATATAATTTATATAAATTTTATCCATTTATGTTAGGCTAACTTTGGTTTTGAACTCTTCTTTGTTTCGGTCATGAATGATAATCCAGAATTTTCATGTGTGTCAGACGTCGTGAGCTGTGAGTCTTGTAACGTATATCAGTCAGACTCGGTTAGAACACTAGTATTGTATGAAAAATGTTAATGTATGAAAAATGGTAATAATAAAAATGAATTGTGTAAATGTCATATTCATGTGCTAGTATAAACTAACGGACACAAATAAGCGAGGTAATATATTCGAGTAAAGTTGCATCTTGCATGTAATTAAGAACATTTGAAAGCATAAGTTCTAATGCTTCATGAATGAGGTAACTGTATTTTATTGTGCCGCGAAAGTAAGGGTGGCTGGTCATAGTTGTAAAATCTTTTGCTGAGATGTTATGATGTGCTAATATTTTTTTCAAAGTGAAAAAACAGAGTTATTGGGTGGATGCTTTCTTATATTTGATTATTTCCTTTAATCTTCAGCACAAACTTTTAAAAGCTTGGAGCACTTTCATTTGGAGTGGGTTGGTCCGTTCTTTACTCAGGTAACTTCTTTGACCACTTCCATTTTACCACGTCGTTCTGAATGTTTATTGGTAAAAATCTGTATGTTTAGATTGATCAACGATAAATTGTGAATTCGATTTATACGAACCACATATTCTGTATGGCACTTGGATTGATAATGGTATGAAGGGTTGCTAGCTCCCTCTGGGGTAAGTGGGTAATTATTACATTCGTATGAGAATAGTATTAACCTATAGTCGGTAACTCTACGGCCTCCCTTCATAGTTAAGGAGTAACATTTAGCCTCTTTTTCTTTTTCCTTTATCCAGCATATCATCACCATCTTCTTCCTCACTTATTCCCTCCATTTACGGTTTACCCATAGCCATTACACTAAATTCAAGCAAGTCCTTAAACCTAAATGTTAATAAGGGTGATATGCCAACATTGTTTAGAAATCATACCCGTAACCACGCCTATCAGACGAGCCATAATAAAACCAGCTTAATCTAAGGACGAAGTTAAGATTTTTATTTTCTCGTCATAAATAATTGTAAAGTTTCTTAACAAATCCATTTGCCGCATTTTACAGATAACCTCAACACTAAGTAATTGTCCTTGGTTGCTACTAAAGAAAGAAGGCATAGATGGGGTCTTTTCGGAGAGATCTTTGAACGGTATTTATATATTTTAGGTACTATTTAAAGAGTTAAGACTGAATAGTGTATACTAATTAGACATCCTTTTTTACTTTAATTAAAGTTGTTAGATCTTGGGATGTGAGTTTTGCCATAATCATCTGCACTAGTACAAGTTAACCAAAGATTAAAAATGGGGTTTATGCAAATTGTTAATAAGGGGAGTGTTTGTGTCTTTATCTTTATAGATTCTCAAGGTTGGTCTTAAAGGAGAGTTTTTATGTAACTTTAGTTTGAATGTAAAGAACTACATTTGCCAGCCGCCTTTTATTGTTGCTCTGCAAATCTGCTATGCAACCTGACAGACACTGATCAATCATATTGAATTGAATGTAATTTCTATTGTGTCAGTGTTTGCCTTGGACCGCTATTCCTACTTGTGATGAAAAGTACTCGATTTCTCACAGCCACCGATTGTAAGATGTAACAAGCTTGTAAAACATCATAAATGAGATTTTGCCTTCCCTTGAAAACTTTTATCCCATCTGTCCTAATCATTTGTTTACCTTCGATGGTCCATATTGCATTCTAGGATCATGGAACGGTTCTAAAAATATAGTATGGAAAATATGAGCTAGCTCATTAAAGTAGAATTTTGCATACACGAAACTCACCTTTATTTTATTTTATTATTTATTTGTCCAAATATTATACTCCCTATGCACCACTGTTTTCACCTCATTCTCTAATATATGTGAGGATTTTTTTTTTTGAAAAAGGGTGAAAACAGTTGTGCGGGGGAGTACTTGAGAAAAATATTTACTCAAGACAAATTTGCAGTCATACCTTATCAAAATCACCAATTCTCATTTTAAACGGACCATTTATGACTGAAAGTTTCAAACGGGCATATCACATGTGTCCATATATAACGATAAAATCTTTTAGCTAGAGTTACGGCGGTTACTTTTTATCAAAATGTGGTCACATTTTACTGTATAAGGATCACATTTGCTCGACTGAAAGTTTCAGACGGTCTGAAGGGAGACTCGTATCAAAATAAGCATTTCGAGTTTCTAGTTAAAAGCAAAAGTAGCTCAAATCTCATTTATCTTTTTAGGCAAATTAGACAAGACCTTGTTCTTGTAATTGAAATTCTAAACTGAACTGGAATTGGTAGATTTGGAACTTGATATTAAGACTTGAAATGACTGATCTGAATGAAACTAAAATTAAGTAAAAACGAACAAGACAATCCTGTTTTGTTTTTTTTGTGTTGAGGTAAGCATTTGCTTTTCATAGCAACAAGTACTGCCTAGTGCCTACCGTGTTCCGACTCACAATTAGCAAGGGAGTTTAATCCTATAGTAAGGCAGGTACTAAATGTCACCTGTTACCAAAAATATATGAATACCAAAGCCACTGATCACAGTGTAAAATTCATTTCCATTTTATAAGAAAAATTGTCACAAGTCTGAGCAGAGCTGTATATCTGAAAAATCTGCACCAATAATACATATAACTATAGAATGTGACGAGATTCGAACTCGGATGTAATTCACACAACACACCCATCTCTAGATTCTTGACCAATATTTCACGCCCCTTACTCACCAACAGTAAATGTTGGAACCTAGTAACATACAAGACTAGTATTGTCTCCTGTATGCCAGAAAGCATACTGATTCTTTGACGAAGTTGCCCCTCCAAATCAGTCCAGAAAACTTCGTAATCAAGTCACGTAGTGTTCCAAGAGATGTCGAGTATTCACAGTGAAAAAACTTATCTTTGTCTATGATGAACTGGTGTTCCAATCTCCCACTAATATACACAGAGAACTACTAATGTACATATGGTTACAGGCAGTAACAAAGGGGAGTAAAATTAATTTCTGCAAATCTTGCTTGAATCAATAATCTCCACTATCAACAAAGTAAATTTACCTCCAGGGGGGACAATCAATGTGTTGTAAGGCCTGTGAGGTCGTAACCTTACTGTAAAAGGAATCGATTAGGCGCTCAAGCACATGGCTCCATCACTCGGTCCAAATATGAGCAAGAGCATCAATTCCTAATTCGAGTCACAATATACCTTCCTTTCTCAAGGTCATAAATAGTTTTGAAGTACGGTTTCCTCCACCGTGAAACATAACACCCCACAATGAACAATAAAATGGCCGCACCAGCAAGCAAGAATGGTTTAGGGGAATCATCATCAAATATTAGACTAAGCCATCGATGATTTTCTGCAATAGTAGCGTCTCTTGTTTGTAAAATGAAAGCACCTAATGCCCAATCAAGAGGGATGTTGTCCACCTGGTTTGTGCATCCAATCCTGTCGACGACAACTTTCAACAGTTATACATTGGGTCCTCCAATTACAAGCCACTGAGAGGGTCTTTCCCAATGATAATAGGAATTTTCAATTTTCACTTAGCGTCTTGGGGTTCAGGGTCATTCTGGCTTAGAGCATGAGGTGTGAACAATTTCCTCTCACTTTGGTAAGCTATGGTATACCATAAATAACTTTCATCTAAACTAACGGATTTATTTTTACATATTGAAGTGCAAAAAAGAACAATGTCACAGAATTTTGCATGCATAGTTTTGTTTAAAATGTTTGTTCTTGGCTGAAAATCAGGTTCACAAATAACGGTTTGAAATGCGGTGTCCTTGGAGCACCAATGTGGAAATATTCCTAATAAATGTGTACCACATTCCAAACATTGCTCAGACCGAAACAAATAGACGTTCTAATGGGATTGGAGGGAAAGGAAGGTAAATCAAAACAATACAAGAAATTACAATAAAAGCACATTACCTTTCATCGTCCAAGGCAATGCCGAGGCTATCATGTAGAAGGGCAACAATGTAAGCCGAAGAAAAACAAAAATTTAGAAGATCTTCCTCTTCATGTGAAGGGTGTTTCTTTCTAATATTTGCCCAATCATCTTCACAAAACTGCTGACCAGCCATCATCAGATCAGAAAGAAGTGACTTTGGGGTCAAGCCGAAGAACTAAACAAAAATGGGAGTAAAACAGTAAGTCTAACATCAGATTTCACAATCTCAGTCATTTTTACCATGACAGGCAGAATTCCAAACCTTTGATGTGTGAAAGAAATTTTCAGTGGCCAAAAATCTTCCTTGCATCGTAGGAATGAATGAAGCTCCCAAGCTGCAGTGCTGATACACACAACCCTCTGGAATGAATTCCGGCTTAGTTAAGGCATATTCATCAGCAAAACAAGTTGAAATATATGACTAGATTCACAACCTTTGCCTCTTTGTAAAAGCGTCAAGGCAGCAGCTTTACACTCTGAGAAGTTACCGGTAGCATGAAATGCAGATGAATATTTTTGGGCTAAAGAACTAGGAGACAAGCCAATTGAATTAAGATTTAGAGCATATCCCTTCGGCGTGCAAGGATCTATAGTCAATTCCTTGATAGGAGATTCCATGGCTTCACAAAAGTAAAAAAGAAAAGTAAGAACTGTCACTCTAAAAATAAACGAGTAGGAGGGGAAAAGAAAAGCTGTGTATTTTTTTTTGCTACCATAAGCAGCTTCATAAGAAAACATCCAAATGTTCGAAAAAAGGCATGATGCACAGAGAACTATGGAGAGCATGTGATGATTCATCCATGCGGTCAACATTTTACATAGATGCAGCTCTAAAACTATTTTAATTATATGGAAGAAATGGATTTGCTACTCCTCATTCAACTATGATCAAGTGATTGACACGGCATTAAACTAATTTGGGTTATATTTTCGTTTGTAGCATAAATAAAAGCGGAATAAAAGGATGTAAAATTGCACTAAATGTCTAAATGGCTAAACAATCGCCTGAAAGCAGAAAACAGCTTAAGTAAAATATACTTACACAGCTTTGAGCCGGTCGAAACAAGCAAGTCCTTCATGGAAGCAAAAGCTACATTCTGTGACAAGAGAGAAGTCAAATACAGAGGCCAAAACTCATGCCCAATATGGTATACCACTATACCCACAAGACACAATTATCGTGAAAGATACTGCATATGCAGAACTGAAAACCCAAATCGCACGATTCTTAAAAACATTTTGCTTCCTAATACAACACTGCTGCCCAGTAAGGCCGATTCTTTTAAATTTTCAATATGCACCAATCTTAATACATAGTCATTTGCAGTACCTTCAAAAGCTCTTTGAAAAGTAACAAAGACACCAAGTTAAAAGACTCTACTAGATAAAACAGTACCTGACCAAAGTGGAGCAAGCTATTGCTATAGAGATTGTAAGTTGCATTCCCATATTCAAGAGTATGAGAGAACTCAGCGGGTACTGGCTCACTTGAAACAAATGTTACCTGCAGACGTTAGTACAACATAACATCAGAAAATCAAGCTCGAAAGCACATAAACCTTCACATGAGACTCACGTGGTTCGAGAATAACATGGACAACAATACCTGAGCAGAGGCTCCACCAAGTTCAATAATCCCAGTTGTCAATTTAGGGTCCCCACCAAGAGTACCGAAAGCATAATTTGCCACAACCCAAGCGTACAAACCTTCATCAGCGCCTATACAAATCACAAAAACTATAAGGAGCAGCAGACAAACACTAACAGAAACCTTCTGCATCCTATATTTTAACAACACGCGAATCCATGAAAGCAAACCTCAACTATTCTAAATAACTACATTGATATACACCGATACTGTAGCTAAAAGATCTGAGCTACGTGAATCAAACTGATTACACTGCTTTGAACTGAATCGACCTAAATTAAACAAGCAGTAACAGAAACATCCCTCATCCTATATTTTAATAGCTGGCAAATAAATGAAAGAAAACCTCATCCTTCTAAATAACTACATCAACATACACCGATAATAGCTAATACTTTTGAGCTCCACGAATCAAACTGATTACACTGCGTTGAACTGAATTGAAGTAAATTCAACAATAAACAAACCGCGTTCAATGCAGCTACAATATCACAATACACTCAATCATGAACAAAACACAAAAACAGAATTAAAATCACGAAACCTCGAACAAATTAACAACATAACAATCATCACAACCAGCTACATTGCCATATACCTGTGATCACAGACGCCCACTCATCGCGAAACTTAAACCCGGAAACCCTAAGCACTTTCCTACAATCCTCCAATATCAATTCCCTCATTTTCTCATCAACCAATCTCAATCCAGCAGTAGCCATCAACCTCACCTCAGTCTCCCCCCACGCCTCCTTCGGAACCCGAACCTTCGCAAACTCAATGATCTCAATAAGCGACTCACCCGCCTTCCCCGGGTCACTCTCAAACCCCGACAAACCGGGACTAACCCGAATCGACCAATGCCCATTTTCCCCAAAATCAAACCGGGTCAAACCTGCATCATCCACGCAATACCTAAACACGTGCGCGCGCGTGCCAGTGCTCCCACCGTCGATGATCACACTATACTTTTCCCGATTCGCGAACAATTTTTGGCGCGAAAATGTAACAATTAGGTATAAAACAATCGAGAATGAGAAAAAGAATAAAATTAAGGATAAAAGATTGGATCGTGATGTGGGTTTAAGGGTTTTGGATCGAGAATTAGGGTTTTGTTTGGGGAATTGAAGGGACTTGATTGAAATTGGTTGCATTTTGGTATGATCCGGGTCGGGTTCGTTTTCGTTTTCAGATTCGGGTTCGGAAGGACGGGCGTTTGGGCGACGCATCAAAGAGGGAAGATGAAGGGATTATGGAAATGCATTAATTAGGGAATAATTGGGGGAAATTAGTGGAAAGGAGAAATTGGGGGGAAAATTAGGGTTTGTGAGGAGAGAGGAATACGATGAACAAAAAGCCTTGAAATTCGCTTTCTTTCGCACTATTTCCCTCCTCTTTGGATTTTCCGATCTGTTTTTTTGAGATCGCCGATGAACAACGAAAGGTGAGTACTTTAGTTATTACCCCCTAGACCCCAAAAGCTAGGCTCGAGTTGATTAAATGCGGGTTTGAAAACACGGTTTGGTGGGATGTTTTCGCTCGTGGAAGAGCTAGCAGGTTTGGTATGGGTGAGTTTGTCAGAAAAAAATCTGGTGTCTGGAGCCTCTTATTTGTGCTTGAAAAACGTTTATGGGTTGCTTAGAGCATCTGTAAAGGTTGTACTTGTATCTTAGTTTCCCGTTTGCCTTCTCTCTCTTGAAATGGACCTCCTCATTATTGCACAAAGTACCTCAACAATTGAGGCTTCTCTACTTTTGGAGGACCTTCCCAAAAGAAATGGTGGGTATTTTTTTGTTACTTTTAAGGAAGTTTCCAAAATTTTGGGTATTAATTAGTATTATTGGAAAACCCTATGGTTGTACAGATGTAGTTATAAAATGGAGAGGTTAGATGGAAAAGTTAATGGAAAATGTGGTGAACGGATGAAAAATTGAGAGATAACCTTTGCGGATGCTCTTAGTACAATTTTGAGTACTTTTATGGTCAATGAATATTTTATGGAGGTTTTGGCCATAGTATTGGTTAAGTCGGGCCATTGATTTTACATTTTTTTTTTGGAAAAATGTTGAGTACTTTAGTAGATTGTTAATTTTTACTCCCGAGTCTCAACCAAAAACTCGAACGGATTATATGAAGATTTAGACGGGGTTTATAATTTTATGAATGGTTTGGATTGTAGACTCGTGGCTATGGGTTTCGTTGAACTTTTATCTGGGCTAGAGCTCTTATTTGTGCGCCTTATTGGCTTGCCTGGCCTAACAACTCATGTACTTTGAGGATCGATGAATTGAATGAGTTTGTTCTTAAGAATAATTGAGGATTGACGATTTATGTATTCATGTGTCATCAAATGGTAATTAAGGCTTTAAGTCATATCCTTGTTTGAGTTCGACACGAGTATCTTTAAATAACCGACTCCGTAATGAAATTCACACTAGTATGAATAATATGTCATCGTATAATTAGGCCACATTTTACAAGTCACTAACAAAGAGTAGGTTTCTTGGGAGATCATTTCAATTGACACTAGTTTTAAACCCGTGCAAATTGCACGGGTATGCTTTTTGAGAATTTGTTATAAAGATGGGTTGCTTTGTTAATTAACTATTATCCCCTCTAATGTAAATTCTTTTTAGCAATAAAGTTCTAAAATATAGTAATAAAATATCTCTTATTTTACTTTACTAAACAATTCTAAATTATAAAAGAGTTGAGTTATGAAGTTATGTTTAAATTTCTAAACTTAAATTATAATTTTCGTCTACCATTTACATAATGATGCATTAAGGTCAATTGACCAAGTTGTTGTAGTAGAACGATATGTCCTTATATTAGCTAAATTTGAGTTTCTACTTTGTTTTATTCCGCAAGCGACTTCATAAAAGCTGAATTACATATTGTGTATGGAACAAAATAATTCAGATAAAAATAACACTTAGTTAGTAAGAATGCACGGGTTTAAAAATAAATGAATTTTTTTACCCGTGCAAGTTCAAAATGAGAATTTTAACCCGTTTCTCATTATTTATAAATTAAAATTAGTGCAACCGGACAAAATAAAAATTGTTACCCGTGCACGTTCAAAATAAGAATTATGGCTCGTTTCTCATTCTGTACAAATAAATATAAGTGAAATAAGACAAAATAAAAATAGCGACCCGTGCGCGTTCACATCTTACGGAAGGTGCATATGCTTAAATCTCATACCCTAAACTCTTTAATCCATTATCCCGTGTGTGTCATGTTCGTGTTTGTGTCAACTTAAACGGGTCACTACTATCTCAACCCTAACCCGATCTAATTACATAAACGGGTCATTTATCTCAACTATAACCCGACTCATTTAAGTTTTATATAACTCGGTCCAAACTGTTTGACCCATTTATCAATAAGCAGATCATTTTTAACTCACTTAACCCGTTTAAATAATAAAATATACTACGTTTTATAGCCCTTCTATCCCGAAAATAATGAATAAAAAAACTTACTTTTAAGGTGTTTTGTTGAATTATTGACTCAACCCAAATATTGTCACTTTTAAATAAATTGTTTATTCGTATCGGGTTCAAGTCAGAAGAGCTCAACCCTAACCCGTTCAATTAAATGGCTTAATCCGATCGATCAATTATCGCGCCTCTAAAATCAATGTCATACAATTTGGACTTAATGAACAGATTTACTTAATATACGATTATATGCCTATATACCATATACTTAAATACTATGTATGAGTTAGTTCAATTGCCTTGGCCCAACAACCAATTTGCTTCATAGACCCATTAAACCATTAAGGTTGATGAGCAACCATATATAAGCTAACTAAAAGTTTAAAACCTTAGTTTTCTTTCAAAAAAACCTTGATGAGCAGCCATATATCCACATCACTCTTTCACTGTCCTTTTTTCTTCAATTTCGCCGCCGCCTCTATTAATCTGCCATAACCGATTCATTATGTTCAACCTTAGTCCAACATAGGTTCAACCTAAACTATCAATTTCAATTCAAAGGAACAATTTTAATGGGTTATAAAACAAAGTTTAAGTACCCCATCTCATTTTGAGGTTTGATGATATTTTATTTATTTTTATTAATGTTAATGATAGTTATCCCTGGGTTTTTTTTTCCAAACAAATGTATTTTTGTAATCAATTTCTATTTTAAACATTTTTTGACTTTTTTTTTGCGTATATTTCAAATTTTCAAATGGTTTATTTCTATTTTTCTTCCAGTCTATTGATTTCAGTAATTTTTCTGGTAATTTTTTATTTTTAAAAAATAATTTTCTATCATAAATTTATGAGCACAGTACTTTAATTTTTTCTTGTTATTTTCTATCTTATTGAAAGCATATTACATTTATTCAAATTACTGAATAACATCTATTTTAATTATGTTACTGTTTTTTGTTTTAGTTTAATACGGAGTATATATTGATGGTCTTAATTTTTTCATTTGATATTTTGTTAATTTTGAATATCAGTATTAAGTTATCAATTATGTTAATCAATTTAATGAATTAGCAGATTATTAATATATCAATTAAATAGTGAGAGTACTATAGTCTGGAAATATAATTATTTGAGATTTGTATGTTTATAATTATGTTAATTTTGATATCAGTACTATACTACTACATATAAGTCGTATATATAGGCTTGATGCATATGTGTTTTAGAATTAATAAATTTGGAATGAACAATTGTATAGTGAAGCAATGAACAAACTATACAATTTAATTAATTGTGTTATAGAACGTGTACCTGGAAAACAGGAAAGAAATGGATTGGTTTTGACTTGTTGACTTTAAACCACAGTGCGACACCTCAGCACTGTGGTTGTTGGTTTCATGAATTAGATTAAACACATTTAATACAACCTCAAATAAGAAAACTAATTTTTGTTTAAGACTATTGTATATTACTACTATTACATAATTGTTATTGCGATCAGTGCATAGTCATTTTGAATTATATTGTAATCTCATTTAATATCTACATTTATACTTAATTAAACGAGTTATGAAAAAAGATGATTATCTTAGCGTTTGAATCTCTTGGACCATGCAAGCTCTTGTTTAAGATTATTCGTCTTAAACTTTAGATGAGTCAAATATCATACTACATGCATAAATAAGACAGACACATAAGGGTTAGATATCATCAAAAAAATTGTTTTATCTATACAAATGAGATACTAGCTAACCCATTTTACTCTTAAGACATATATTCATCTTAAGAGAGACTAATTGCTCGGACCACACAAACTAACACAAGATAAATATAATAGTTGGGCCCAGCCATCATTCTAAAGTTTTGGTTGAAATGATTCATCTATCATGGTATCAAAGTCAGTGTAAGCAGTAACCTTGAGGTCACGGGTTTAAATCCTGACACTCTGGCAGCCTCAATTTCAATATCTCATTAAGGGTCCGTTTGGATTGAGGGAAATGGAGGGAAGGGGAGGGGAGGGAAAGAGAGTGATTCAATTTCCTTCGTTTGG
>JAOWBH010191538.1:0-18085 GCA_028566215.1 Silene coronaria
TATAGTTAAAGGGACCTTTGTACCATCATGAGAAATGACCTCATGTGTTTCACACTCATAGCTAGCAGAAAAATCTTTCCAACTCTGGAGTCCTTCAAAAGATTGATTGTATTTATGCATGTCATTTTCAATTTTCAGAAGTTTACTAACGATCCCATGATCTGAGGTATCGGTATCCACATTTCTGGTAGCATGCAACACCTCTTCTTGGTGTATGACGGAAAATGTCCTTTTAGACATGTCATACTCTACTACTAAATCAGGCATCTGTAATAACCCAAAAGGTAGATATCCATTATCAAATTTAATTTCAGAAGAAACTTAAGTAACTCCACTCAATAATCTGCAAAGAAACTCCGGGAAGCTCGATGTCTTTATTAGCAAGTTATAAATATAAATTGAATTTTTACTAGCACATAGCATGATGAATCTTGTTGATATTGTAGCTACGATTAAATGTGAATACATGAATTTACAATTTCAACTAGATCAGTTAATGCACAGATAAATTTCACAGCATTGAACGTGAAATCATCCAGCCATTTCCAATAAAAAACGACAACATGATGATGCAGATTTTTTTTCTAATATCCCTTCCAAAGTTTGTCAACGCAACAAAGTGTATGCTCCTTTAGAAACAATTTCAATACGGAGTAAAAATCAGTGGCATTCTGTTAAAAAACTTTATTTAGATTGAGAGACTAATCTCTTTGACAACGCCACCAAATTCAAAATTAATGTAGCGTCATTAATGAACAGGACAGCGAAACTTCATGAATGGGAAAAATCGGAGGCCATACCACTGGAGAGAAAAGTACTGCACGATATGACGAGGTGAAGTAATCATGGTTTGATCCTGGAGCTGTTCCGCATACATCAGAGGGCACAGGGAAAATCCATGGGTTTAGATGATTGATCTCCACGACATCCTGTAAATGTTAGGAGTGCCAGCTTGAAACGTCTCACAATACATTAAAGGAACGAACCAAAATTTTTTAAACTTGTCCATAGGTGCAGAGAGCCAGAGACACAACTTTATGATCACACATGAATTACGACAAGCTGCTTCTATACCAAAAAAAAAACGATAACTAATATGTGGACTATCCAAAAGTGATGATTGGGCGTAGACAGAGTAGCATGAGGTACGATTTGAGTGAGTCAAGAACGTCATATCATTAAAAAAAAAATGTACAATATCTTCATGTACATGAACAAAACAAAACTATTTTAAATGCCAGCGTATCAGGTATGATAACATTGGGAAGGTCTGCTGAAGATAATACAGATATGGTGAAAACAGACTCATACGCCGTGGGAAATCAGAATGCACAAGATTGATAATAATATGTTCTTCAAGAAATTACCTTGCCATTGGCATCAATAGGAAGATTGATAGAACACATCGCAGAAGAACCCTCCTTTTCAAGAAAGAGGACAAGGTGTTTATCGAAGATGTCCATATCTTGAAGGTTGGTGACTTCACTAGGAAGTATGATATTCTGGACACAGATAAAATCAATTAGCATAATTAGTTTTAAAAATAAGAATAGAGATGTAGCAGTACAAACAAGCAGTCCGGGGAAATCTAAACTAGACAATCACAAAATGCCGGATTCCGAATATGGGTACTTGGAATTTCAAAGACAAAATAGGTCTCATATAAGTAAACCTTCAAAATCTAGCACTCACTTGTTCTAAGTAATGATCTAATATCTAAGTCATCTAACACTTGGATGCTGAAGTATCAAGTTATCATAAGTTGCATGACCAATCTCCTCATCTAGGTCATCCAAGTCAATTTTTCATCAGTGAGTAGTATAGGTGGTCTTAAAATTGCCGTCTTTGCAGTATTGTCCTATAGGCCTCTCATTTATTTTAACTCTTTGTATCTTATCCCTGTAAAACTCCAAAATAATTTCCGGACTACGTAGTTGCAAACTTGCAAAAGCTTATTCGTTATCAAATGTCATTTTATGCAGCCATAGAATATCCATTTCCTTAATGACTTATAAGATATCAAACTTAAACCCACCTATCCGTCACATAAGCAGAAAAATGCCGTTTGTGGGGGTAACTTGAAACATTTAGATAAAAACAAAAAACAAATAAAAAGGACCTGCCAATTGGTAGAATCAACATCTTCAATTCTGCAAATACCCATGTAAAAGTTTCCACGTCGTAGCATTCCAACTTTGGTTGGATTATTAGTAAGAACATAAAAAAATCCTTGATGGTGTTCCAGAAAAAACTGCATACCATCGATTCGCTTGTGCACTCGTCTGAGACTATTAAGTGGACTGATAGCATCTAAGATAAAGACCTGCGAAGAATTGAAAACGAAGTACACTTTAACCAAGGCTCACAGCATACTAATACCTCAATATATGTGGTCAACATGTCAACTTTGACAATTAATTTTATTGTACTACAAGTGAAGACACAACGTAGAAAGTTCTCATGTATAAAAATATGTAACTACTGCATATTCTGAAAAATTATCGGTCAAGGTCGATGTCGATTGACCTTCAATTCAAAGTCATATAGGGAAATATAAATGCAATGGAGAGTATACTAAGGAAGCACAAGTATGTTAATTTTACCTCTGATGAACTTCTTGAATTAGAGTTAATGGTAATAAACTTGCCATCCTTGGTGGAAGTGATGTCCACACAAAACCTAGAATCGTCTTCCGTAAATAATACTGTATCAACATCTGATCCCACATTTTTACAATGTACCCTGGCCATATATGAGGGCATCAAACATCCCAGTTATAATAAAAATCACCGACGAGAAGAATGGAGACATAAAGTTACCTGTATGGCCTCTGGTTATCATCACAAACCGTGTAGAAAATAACAGAACTATTTTGAGCCCATGCCAAACTGACAACTGAATCAGCTTTGATGTCTGGGAGAACATGACCATCCCTGAGGTCCTTAATCTGAAGGAAGAAGCGCTCAGAACCATTTATATCAAGTGTATATGCCAGGAAATTGTGGTCAGGTGAGACTCGACATGTACCCACGTGAACATAACCTAAAATATGAAAGGGATAAAAGGTATAAAAACCATAACAAAGGGGTTGCTTGGATATAATTGTACGAGGAAGGGACGTAAAGGGAGGGAGGAAGGTGGAGGAACGAAAATCATACTTCAAGACTAGTACATTGAATATCTACAAAAGTAAGCTCTGCTACCCAGTTACTAAACCTTCAATTTCTAGAAACTTAATGAGTTCCACAAATGAGAGATACGGAGTACGAGTCTAACTACTTGTCATTCCAACTTTAGTGACACTACGACTGTGAAAAACAGCAAGTACAATAATATACAGCTTGACTAGTTTAACACTGTGGCAGACTGGCAGTAGTGCAGTACAGCATGCAGATCAATGGGTAATTTTTCAATGTTTACAGAATGTATAATTCCTTATTTCAGTAAATTAGTTCAGAAGGGAAACTTTGTTCATAACGAATTAGCCAACAAAAGGCATCTCTTGCGTTGGAATCCAAGCCAAAAAGATTACCATAATTCTCTGCGATCTCATTCCAGTCTAGCAACACTTGCTCTTTTCTGAAAGCATTTTTTATGAGAGTAAACAAACTTCCAAATCCTGCAGATCCTTCAGTCCCCAATCTTCTACAAAGTACAGGGTATTCTTTTCCTTCTGGGATGTATTGATAGTAGAGCCTATGGCAAATGTCAACAAGTCATAAATTAAGAGGAAACCCAAAACTACTTTTCTGTTTAAAAAACAGTTTCTGCAAATATGTAATGTAACCGATATTCAGATGGATGCTAAGCCGTCAATTTTTAACATACTCAGTAACTCAAACATATATTGTTCTTTTGGATTTAAAATTGAATGGACTAGATCAACTGGCTCATAAGGCCCTACAGCTTCTTTTCCCAAGAAGCAGCAGATGACAGACGTTGATCCTGGTTTCCGTTATAGGCCATTAGAAAACAACCTCTCTGTTGAAGAGAAGTTGCAAACTTACGAACCATGTCTACCTTTACACGAAAGCATATTTATAGGCACTAGGTTAAATTCTAACAAGATGGATGCCTATGGTGCATTCTAAGCAGCTCAATAACCGAGATTTGCTGCAGCAACTGAAAAATATGGCTACATTTCTAATCATGTTGTAAGTGCCGTCATAAACTCATAACTTGTAACCGTCACAAGTAAGAATTTGCATAATGCAAACACCATGGAATCCACATATAAGCCCCTCAACTAAATTGAGCTCACCAAGGCCCCCAACGTTCAGGAGGAGTCTCAATCTTAGAAGGAAGACGAGAAGCCATCTCAAAGAACAAGTCTTTCTGCAAATTTACAGTGTCAGCCATGAAAGCATCAGCATAAGAATTCTCAAGCTGAAGATATGAAGTAAAATCTGGGTCATGAATGTTTGACATCCAATGGTATGGATCATCCCAAACACACCCATGAATATTGACATTGAAAGGAATTTTCTTTGGGATTGGTGGGTTTATTGAAGGAATTGAAAAGATTGGATTTTTATGGGAAGAAAGTGTGGATAAATGGGAAAATGTTAAAGAAATTGTGCCAAGAAATTTGGGGATTTTTGTGGGTTTGATTGATTTTGAGAAAAGGTTGAATAGGTTGGACATTTGATAGTTTTGGGTGCAAATCTTTGAAATTTGCGAGGTTTTAGGTTTATGTGCAAAATGACGACGATTATACTTGAACTTGTTTGGATAGTAAAATACGGGGAAAGGGAAGGGAGGGGGAATGGAGCGTGCATGTTTGGTTATAAGTTTTCTTCAAATGATTTTTATTAAGGAGAATACTCTTTTTAATCCTCTATTTTCTTTGATGGAGTATAATATTATGGGTGAGATTTGATGATTGGAGAGAAATATGAATAATTAGGATTATATTAATAAAGGATATGAGTGAGGTTTGATGATTGGAGAGAGGTAGAAATAATTAGGATTAAATATTAATAAAGGAGTTGGTGGGTTTTGGTGATTGGAGAGAGATAGAAGTATAATATTAATAAAAATTTACCAAAAAAAAAAGAAAAAGGAATAAAACTTGAATAATCCGTTTTAGGAAAGGAAAGAAAATAGAGGACTTGAGGGAGTATTAATTTGTCGGAAAAATAAAATTCAATAATTATGATTTAACATACAAGTTCAACCATTCAAATAAGTCGAGCTATCACATTGAAATGTACATTTTCAAATAGATTAATTTAACATAAATCAATTTTTATAAAGAAGGAAACTAAATTTACCTATAGGCAACAATAACTCATTTTGTTCGGGAAACATTGAAATGTTCTCCTCTTGCTCTAGTAATCCCTTGGGCAATAACAAATGTAACTTCCATTGTGTTTGTGCATGTATGACGACTTTGATTACTCGGTCCTTTTACATTTAACGATATCTAAAACATGGAAAAAGACGTCATTAGATTTTAGGATCAATAAAATATGTTGGTCTTCCAAGAGATTGTGAATAAACGTAAATATATTTAATGTCAATTAGTGTATTATAATGTAACTTGTCGGGGCGAGTTATTGAATCAGATAATTCTTATCACAACGGCTCAACTATAACGAGTACACTATGTTTACATGCATACACATCAAACATAATTCGTGAGATTTTCGACTTGAACAACATATATTCAATTTAAACCCGCTCAATTTAAACTAGTTCTTACAATTGTTCTTCACATTTGCTTTTAAATAAACCAGCATGTTTCTTACAACAAAGTATTTGTGTCCCTAAATTAAAACACCGACTGTTTGTAGTAGTCCCGCACAATAATAAACATGCACAATATCATAACTCAATAATTACTCGTTTCATTTTAATGAAAACAATAAATTACTACACCACAATTTTTATGGACTGTGAATTTTGTTTGCCGCACAAATATTACCCTGAAATGCACTATTTTTCATAACGTTTTTGTATATTTCATTAACTCCATCATAAAGAAAGACATGCTCTTAAAATTTTTACAATTTGTGATTGTAAAGCAAAGCCATAAATTACCTAAAATTTCCCTTTATCTTAATCTTATATGTGTATAAATTTCTAATAAGCTCTTAATTTATTTTAATGATACACTTTGTTAATTTTAAATTAAAAAAATTTCGTATTAATTTCATATTTGAATATATGTAAACATGACACACATACCCTCTTTATAAATAAACTAGATTTGGTGCTCGGTCTCGCCCGGGCTATCTCTATTTACCGTTAAATTTTATTTTTTATGAAATAAACTATGTTGGAGTTGTTTAACTCGCACATTTACTATTTGTAATATATTTTTCTATGACATATCTTGCAATTATGATGAAATATAAAATTTATTTTCAAATTATGAGACACGTTCACTACCCCGCTATTAATATTATTACTTTCACGACATTCTTTGTTAATATCATCACATTCACTACTCCCGTGGTAACTATTGTTTCTTTTACTAATTCCTTTATTTATTTCTGTTAAATTCATTATTTCCGTTAATTTTATCAAAGCTATATTTAAATAAATAAAATATCTCTTTGAGTCGATTGATTTTTTAATTATTAATAGATTTTTTTCATTGTTACCACTGTTACTTTCACTACATTTAATTTAATGTATAATTTTACGATGATACTAATTAATTCCATATGTGGGGCATGTTAATTTTAAGGAAAATCACCATATTCTTGTTTATTCTAAAGATAATTACTTTAATTTAATTTAGTTTCCTTAAATATCTTCATCAAGGCATCTTTATAATTAACCAAACCTATATAATATTTACATTGATGTCCCTTTATCAGGTTCATCACACGCTGCTATCGATTTAAAACTATATAGTATAATTAATTTTTATAGATTTGTTTAAATACATTGAAATCACTTGGTTTCTGAAATTAATATATAGTATTGATAAGTATAAGATTTATGGTTTGACATCAATTAGAAACCAAACTAAACTCTTAATATGCAGTTGAATATTTTCACTCCGTGATGTAATATTCATTGATTAAATCTGGATAGTGCTAGCAAGCACAACATTTGATAGCCCAGATTATAGTCAATAATTCAAACTAAATTAAAAATTAATATATCTTCATTATGATTAGCTATATTGAATTAAAATTTTAAAACAGACGAATTTCACGAGCTTAAAACTAGTACTAGCTAATTAAGTACGTAATAAGATGATCTTGATATTAAGAACGAGCTATGAGAGGTGTTTTCTTCCATTAATGACACCGACATCTTGAATGGTGGATTTCAATCCCGATTCGACACCGTCGTAAACAGAAAAGTTGATATCCGAAGGCAAGTTGTTTTGGGCAATGTAGAAGTTTTCGAAAGACAATACAATTACGGTCTCCCATTTCACCAGTCTATTCTGTAATGCATCCAATCTTCCCTCGAGGAATTCTACTTTATTGGTTTTCTCACCAAGAGTTTGATCCATTTGAAGAGGGAATGGGAATTTGAATTTGAACTAAATTTGTGTATAATTGGATGCGGTTGTGTTTGTGTATTAATCAAGTTTCAAGGTGCATATGTAATCTTGCATTTTAACGTTATTCGTTATTGTAGGCATACTGGCAGATCGAAAGACGTACCAAATAACAAATTATATTTGGAGAGCGGCGTGATATATATAAAAAATTATTTTGTTATAAGAGATCGACCACTCAATGAAACCCATTACAAAAAGAAGTTGAAACCTTAATAATGTGTAAACATTGGAATGAAAAGTGAATAAAATTAACAAATATAACAACTTGAAACTTAAGATTAAAATATTTAATTAGATCATCTTGAAAAAATCTTTCACAAAAAGATCTGTTTGAACAAAATGTAGTATAAATGAAGTTAAATGGTGTCTCGAAGACCCGTGAAAAGTTAACCGAGAAGATAATTGTGAAATAGAAGGATGACATAGTTACAAAATTGGGTGATCACATCCATTTGTTTATCTTAATCACCGCCAACTATTGTCACAATTTACTTAATATTTGCCACAATTTATTAGTATTTTGTCACAATTATTGTTACGTTGATTAGTGTTACGCTACAACGCAATATAATCGAAATCGTTTTACATGTAGAAACGAGAAGTTGATATACCTCCATCCGCCTTGGCAAAAATGCGAGCAAGAGAAGGATCGTGAAAGCGGAAGTGTAACACCCCAATTATTTTTAATCTTTTATTTGACTAAGTTATTTTATATTTAATCATCTATCTACTAAATGAATAGGCATTTTTACAAGTTTTCCCGCCTAACATTATTAAACTATAGTTTAGCATTCTCTACTTAACAAGCTACATGTGCCAAAATTTATAAGCTACATAAAATTGGGAATTGATTCTAATCAAACGTAATGTATGGTACATTGTTATTTATCTAACTTCGAGTCTAAATAAAATCCTTTTAATTAGTATATTACATGTGATTTTCGGAATATAATAACTAAATTGATTCCAATCAATCGTAATCAGATAATTATTAATAAAAATAAAACCTAAATTTATTACACGCCTTATTATATAATAATGATTACTACAAATAAAACATAAATTAATTCCAATCAAACATAATCAATTGCTCCATACTTCATATCCAAATAAGTACCGAGTATTGTAATGGTTCCAATCTTTTATACTATTATATATTATGTAATATAATCTCTTAATACGATTGTTATATTTCCTTTTATTAGATTATAATATTAAATTAAAAGTACAGTTAGTTTGTATCAAAAATTTAATTGACAACTATTCTATATAACATAATCTACAAAAACGTGCTTTAACGCGGGATCTACCCTAGTTTTAGAAGAAGAAAAATATAAGAAAGAAAATTAAATATTTTCAAAGTCCATCAAGTCAATTCATGATTCATAAGATTTTAAAACTCTTTAGATGGTGTCATGCACGCAATCTAGTCTAAATTCCCATTTAGTAGGAGTTTTTAATATTTATCTTATTTATGAATCGTGATAGCTTGAACCCAGTAAACATTTACATGTTCATATGATCAATTCTTTACTTTTGAAGACTTGAATAAAATTGAGACTATCTTATGCACAAGAGATTATATTAGTCATGTACTCATGTTAACCGTTGTGGCCATTTACCATATGCAAACCAAATGACCCAAGTCGATAAGATTGTTGTGTACAATCGTTTATGTAATCCGAAGATTCAGTACCATCATATGAACATGATATATATATAAAGTTGAGGAAAAAGTAACATGTTATATATAGTAGGTAAAAGGAAGTAATTAAAAATGACATTTTATTTAGCATTTGACTTTTACAGTGGTGATGGAAGAAGAAAAAATTTTACAATAGCAAAACGAGAAATAAACAATTTTAATGATGGCATGGATAGTTTAACTTTGACTTTCTATAAGACTATAACGTATCAAATGTGTATGCTTATATTACCAATAATATTCACATAAAACTAAAAAAGTTGAGCTACCATTTAAAAAATGTTAAATAAGTCTCATATCGATTTTCTCATACGAGCGATAAAAAATTAAATATAAAAGAACAAACTAAACACTTACGATTTTATGCGAGGCCATAATTCAAAAATAAGTTTCTATGTGATTTTGATATAAGGATGCTTGAATATATAAAAATATATAAAATAAATATATATTATACTTAGTGTAGAATAAATTTAAATAAGTCGGTCAATATACTTAGTGTACGATAAATATATAGAGAAAATAATGTAAAATATATATAATCTATTATTATATAACTGAAATTTACCATGAAACTAGAACTTACGTTTAAATATATTGAATAGGCAAATATACAAAAATATGTTACATCTATTTTTACTTTTCTAAATTCTAATTCATCTTTGATTTTTTTTTCGCTTAGTTATTTATTGCGGTCCGCGTATGGCTGGTTATTACTTTGACATGCACTAATTGTATATTTAAAGTAAAATAGGTTCTAGAGTAGTCTTTTATACTTTTTTTTTGGTCAATGGTTAACTATGAAGCACCCTATATGAATTTCGTTGAATATACGATACTCATTATTGTAATAAATTGGGTCATACTTAAGAGTTTTACTTGGCCTTAAGATAAAAACAACTAATTGAATATATATCGGTTCAAAAGTTAAGCATAACGGAAGGTTTTGGACGGAAGGTTGTACTCGAGAGAGATTTTTCCCCGGTCCTTCCTATAATCGTTAAAAGTTCACAACAAGAGATTGTTCAAGCGTCGGTTAATAGATCATATATTTGAAATGAGTGCAAACTTTATAAATCGGGTCTCTGAGGAGCAAGGCCAAGAGACGAGCGAAAACAGCAAAGGCAGAGAAAGTTTTATGAATGGTTGTTAGCTATGGGTGGGACAATGTTGAAATAAAACTAGCTTGTAACGAGGAAGAAGCAAGGTGGATTAAAATACCTCGGGAATATAACAGGAGCCTATGCAAGCTAAAAAACGAGACAATGGTGAGCAAAGTGTATCCTAACTTTGAACTCAAGCATTATGACGAAGTCTACTTCAGGTAAAGAGTCATCCTTAGATCCTTGAATGAGACGACGGACTTCATAAACAATTACATGGTCGATCTTCTTCCGGGTGAGGAAGTAACGTGTAGAAGTAGCGACGGTGTTTGTTCTTCGTCTACAGAGTGTGAGGATCACTTCACATCGTATCCTAAAGAGTATTTGAACAACCTTTTCTATTAGTGGTGTGCCTCATCATGTAACATTTCACGAAAAACCCAGCTTGCAGAACTGATAAGAATGACATAATTAATTATAAGGGATGAGCCTCCTATGGACAACAGGTTCGCATATGAAGCATTATAATAGACAGAAGGATCAGGGATTTCATGGCGTTTTAGGACTCGAAAGTAGAGGGAAGGTTTTTGGAGGAATGGTTGTACTGCTTGGAGGGGATTTTTGTCAGGTCATACCCATAATTGCTAAAGGTTCAAGATAAGACACTGTTCAAGCATCGATTAATAGATCGTATATTTTGAGAAAGTGCAAAGTATACACCCTTCAAAAAGAGCATGCGAGTCTCTATGAGGGACAAGGAGACTACCAAAAGCAGAAAAGGCACGAGTACTTTAACGATTGACTATTAGCTATGGGTAGGGGCAATCTTGAAGCAAAGGCAGAGGATAACGAGAACGAAGCAACGTGGATTAAGATACCAAAAGAATATACATTGAAAGCTTAGGGGAACTAAAACCGGAGGTAGTAGTGAGAGAAATATATCCGGATTTTGATATCAAGCATCTTGACGAAAGATATCTTACAGAAAGAGCTATCCTAACACCTTTTAACGAGACAACTGACTACATAAACAATTATATTACAGATCACCTTCCGAGAGAAGAGGTTACATATATAAGTTATGATGAGATTTGTTCTTCTTTTATAGAATGCAAGAACCATTTCACATCGTGCCCTATCGAATATTTGAACAGTGTGGTCTTGCATGCAAGGTCTGCCTCATCATGAGTTAAGGCTCAAAATTGGCATGACGGTTACATTGCTTAGAATTAGCCCCGCTTGCGGGTTATGTAATGGGACACGTCTAATTATCAGTCGCATTGGACAATTCATAGTAGAAGAGAAAATAATTACAGGATCCAAGGTCGGCCAAAAGGTATTGATCCCGAGAATAGGGATGACTTCCTCAGATACAAAGATAACTTTCATTCTTAAGCGTAGACAGTATCCGTTGAAGCCTTGCTACGCCGTGACAATAAACAAAAGTTAGGGACAATCCCTTGATCATGTTGGAGTATAACTACCGAAGTCAGTTTTTAGTTATGGTTAGCTTTACATAGAAGCGTCGAGAACGACC
Organism: Silene coronaria; assembly: GCA_028566215.1. Lineage (NCBI taxonomy): Eukaryota > Viridiplantae > Streptophyta > Magnoliopsida > Caryophyllales > Caryophyllaceae > Silene > Silene coronaria. The sequence continues at coordinate 11,874 of JAOWBH010191538.1, forward strand.
TCACCTCAGGGGTTAAAGTTCTACATTGGTGATAAAGACCAAGTGTATCAAGATCACACGAGGAATATCGTTTAAATCTAATTGATTAATTACTGGCTTGGATTAGTTAATTAGTCTTGCAAATTAGGATTATTATCGACCGAATTAAGACTAGTATAGGCTGCGACAATTGAATAAACTAGTTTAATGATAGCGACCGCATGTTAAGCTAGATCTAAAGGACATATCAGAATTGACCGATCATATCACCTTAAATGTAACAACCCGGATAAAATAACAAGAGAAATAGTATAATAATAATAATTAATAATCAGAGTATAACTCCAATAAATAGGTCGAGATGGCGGAAAAATCTTACCGAATCCGGATCGATACTAATCCAAAACCAAAATTAATACATTATTCGAGGGTTCTTAAAAATATAAATAAAGATCCTAATAATTTATTATGCTCGCCCCACAACAGCTTTCCAAGCAAGCACCAACCAATCAGCAACAATCTGAACAACCTGAGAATGGGGGGTCGACAATCAGTTGGGAGTAACTAGATGCTCTACCAGTCATGTTTACGATAATTGAATATAAACAATAATCAATAACATTTGAAATGTAAAACAAGTAAACATGTGAGATCATCTATACTCATAAAATTCTCATCACAAACTTACCATCTGTTGAAGACATATTACGACAATCATGTGAAGATACAAACACGACATAACATACAAGCAACTTACCATACCATGACGTTCTCAACAATATACGAACGAAACCATGCGATGCTAGACCATATGCAACCACACTATGAACACTTACAAACCCAAGTGACTTACGACCCACATCAACGGAAGGCACAATGCTAGCATCAAGCATAGCGAACATGGTGACACACGATCCACGGCAACAAAAGGCACGCACAAAGCTATCATCAAAGCATAGCGAATATGGCGAATGCCGTAAGAGCGTATAACACACTGCCTCTAACTGCTAGAGCGTATAAGGCACTGCCTCTAGCTGATGGAGTGTATAACGCACGGCCTCCATCGGTGTGGAGCGTATAACGCACTGCCTCCAAGGTACTATGTATAGCGTATAACCACTGCCTATATGTCTAAAAGACCTAGCCAGACTCTCAGTGCAATAACTATACACCGAATGACACTCGGGGAACAAAGCGTATAACGCACTGCCTCTGCTACCCCCTAACCATAAACCATACACCAATCCCCGAAGGGTAGCGTTAATTCATTCCGATAGTATATAACTAATACTACCTTCATCTATTCAAACTAGCCAACAAAACAAAAGCACAGTATAACTGACTGTACTATCATGCGTGATCAACATCACGACTCAACTCAATAGAATAGTATAACTGACTATCCTATCATCATATGAACAAGAGTAACCAATAACAAAGGGAACCACAATAATATAACACATTGGATATAATATAGCATATGAAATAAGTATAAACAACCAAGATTATGCTAACCTTAGTCATAACATAACTCTTTGGATGCGAGGTTATAATAACCTCGACTATAACTTTAATATAAATAACTTGAGGTTATACTAACCTCAATCATAACTTAACCCATAGGTCAAGGTTGCCTTAGCTTTACTCTTCAACTGTAACCCTTGAGCCTTAATCTCAAGGTTAAATAAGTTTCAGCTATAACTTCAATAAGTGACTTAAGTTACATTAGTTTCAGCCATAACATTGAGCCATATTCTCAAAGTTATACTAGTTTCAACCATAAGTTAACATGTACCCAAAGTTATACTAACTTCAGCCATAACACTGACATGAGAAGGAGCCCTCACTATGGTTTCATGCGTGAACCATAGCCGCCCACCACAAGACTTCAAACCACGCATAATAATCAAACGATATACAATTAAGACATATAATTCATATCAAAACATGTGAAAAGTAGTTAATACATTACAATAAACAACCAAACATGTACTAATCATACAAAATAATCATTAAATCATAATGAATATATTAAATTGGTATAAATACAATTAAAAGAGAAACACTTAGTTACCTTATTGGCAATTAATAATTCAAATTAAGGAAAACTTCCAAGAAGAACACGACAAACTAAATCCTTGTCACCAACGCATCATCTCAAGATACCCAAAAATCGACTTTAACGAATACATGAATCCGAATCCATAAAAACACCTTGAAAGACTCTTCTTCTTCTTTTACCCATCAAATAATAGACCATAAAGGTAGGTCTAAATGTCCATACAAATAATTCCCATAAAAATATATGGATATGAATATGTTGTAGAGGTAAAAGCAAAGATTAAGAAAATATAATATGTATGTGTTTGGAAAAAGGATTGATGCATAAAAATGGAGTCAAAGGGAGCAAAGAGGAACAAAAGAGAGGAGGGAGGAAGGAGGCGCGACACATCTCATCTGAAAGAAAAGAGGGAGCAACCTAGTTCCTAGCTTAGGGTTTTGTGAGGGTTAACAACTGGGCTTTGGTCCATTAGCTCATACAATGGATTATCTGATTATCAATTAGATTGAGCCATATTAAAACGTAAGGAGGAGTTATATAAGAGAAGTAGCTACTATAATAAAATAACCAAATTGATCCCGGACATTTTAACCCATTAAAAGTGAGTCAAAACGAGACAATTAATAAAATGGATAGTGAAGGCGATAAATATAGAATACATAGTATTATAAAATACGAAAACTATTATTTTAAACAAAGAACTTTCTGAATAAAATATTATTATAAAATACGGGGTGTTACAATCCAACCCCCTAAAAAGAAGTTTTGTCCTCGAAACTTGAAATCGAAAGACAAGATTAAAAGAAGATAAGAATTACAAGTGATCATCAACACAAGTTACCTCGGAATCCTAACCGCTGCGCACTCTGATCCTCATCAAACCTCAAACCAAAAATCAGATCCTAAATCCTCAATGTCATTATAATCATCATTCATTCTAAAACCTCAATCACATTAATCCCAAACAATCGCAACTCAAAATAATCGCTAAGTTAACTTCTTCCCAAATAGTCTATCTTATCTCGACATAACCTAGTCATCTTAAGACCACAATGTTTAATACACGCATCACCTTTAAGCATGTGGTTCACGCTTATAACAACCACCAAATCTCACAAAGCTATAATATCAATGATTGTCTCACTTTCACCAAGTACGCTCGACACCTTTAAGCAGTACTCCTCAAGGTACAACATTTCTCTCATGAATTACCAACTTCCAGTCCATATATTACAAACACTATTCAATTATCACTAACCATCCATCAAAACATATACGTCATCTCATAATTTGTGCAAACTTATTACTATCACTCCAAGTCCAAAAACTTCTAACCAATAATTCAATTCTAGTTTACCATTCACCATATGATATGACAATGACTAAAGCCCCCAAATAAGTAACCTCAAATATCTTCCAAAATCAGAAAACTCTCACATCCACGAGTGCCATAGAATTCCTACATTAATAACCTCAACTTCGGTAGCGTTCACAGCCATTTACGATTCTTAAGCTCAAAAACCTTAATATAAAAAATCACTGTTTCTCGATATACACTTAGTATCCAAACTCCAAAGGCATCAGTTTCAAACCTCAAACTCTTATTACAACTGACATAATTCCTATTTAGCCTCAATATCATGATAAAATTATTAGTCACACTCACAAGATCCAATCACTTCCTTTCAATGCTTATGATCACGATATTCCTAAGCCCCAAAGAACTATGTACCTTTAGTTAAGCTAGAACTTATTGTACCACAACACTCATCTCCATCGATAATGCATTTCCACCAAAGCAATAAATAATTATACCACCGTACAAATCTTATCATCAATGCCCATATAACGACCAAGCCTATAACCTCAATTTGTCGTTACAATTTATTATCCATTAATATCATCTTAACATTAAGAGTCCACCAAACGACTGTAACATCTATGTCCATCAATTAATAAATTATACCCTTAAATGAAACGCCTTACCTCTGATAGTATGCCATTTAACCTCCAATAGAACAAGTAAACATCTATGCACCATCAATGTAATAACATCCTCAAACTTTGTTATCATTATAAAAACATCAATACTCCTCTTTCAAAGCTCTATATGTTATCCCAATTCATACTCGTATTCAACTGTGTTACAATGTTCTCAACTTCAAATAACCAAATATCAAACTCAAAATGTCAAACATCGCTCGGATCCAAACTTTGTTTACGAGATGATCACAAGTAGCTCTAAGAGAGAATTCAAAAGTTTTCACGTCACCATGTAAGAATGAATAGCACGCAAATCAAAAGGAAACATTTTCGTGCAATATCAAAAGGCAAAAGAACACACTGTTTTGAGAAGTTTAAGCACAGAGAGAAATCAATATGAAAGGTAATTACAAAATATCAAAGAAGAAGGAAACTAGAGTTGAAATAAAGAACTAACAGAGAGCAACAGTAAACAGAATAGATAGAGGACAAATATAAAAGAAAGCTTTTGGTCTGAAAATATGAGAGGCATGGTTGATACGATCAAGGAGGCAAGGATAGATGATTCAAAAACAGTTCTAACTACCCGAAGACGACACCTTAAAATAAGATAAATAAAGTACGATAACCAGGGTCTTACAATTCTCGTACAATCATCACTCAAGGCATCTCCGCCTCGCAACATCCTTTAACCACATCACAATAATACCTCAAGACCGGCAAATCTCTACATAAACGTCCTTTTACCATCACTATATTCCTCAAATCATCCACTCTCTAGATCATCAACTCTCAAGACCTTCCTCTCATCATACATAATGAATAAATCCTTAGAAACTCTCTCTATATCCTCAAACGATGAACACCATGATTCATTAAATTATCATCAACGTGACTGTCTACTAAGTCACCAATTTAACATTAGTAACATCTCACAAGTCCATAAGTTACATCTCTTCCCTTTCACTCCATCCTCAAAAGGTATGATCATTAAATAATTCCACAATGGACAAATCATAAATTCTCATAACTCACTCATTGCCATTAATAATTATAATTCCTCAAATATGACATTCCAATTGAAGACGAGCATATTCCTCAAAATTCCCAACTTACTCAATCTTAACTCTATTATAACATTCATTTCATTTCCATTATTACACTTCCAATCCATAAATATCTCCCATAAAGTTTTCCTTAACACAAGAGAAAATTCAATAATTCTAACTGTCAAAGCACAGCTCACGATATTCCCAAATAATACCGAAAGACAAATCCACTCATCATGTCTCACTCCTTGTAAAACTATGAAACCACAATCTTATATCCTAATGCCATATTTCATCACTCACTATCATCAATAAAGATTTCTTCAAATAAATAAAAGAACTTAACACCTATAGTCCCAAAGTAAACATTGTCATAAAAACATTTATTCCCAAAGTAAATTTCATCTCAAAACCTCTAATCCCAAAAGAAGACTAGCTCTCATCAACAACCTCAAATCCGAAAACAAGCCTCACCTCAACAACAACAACAACAACAACAACCTCAAATCCGAAAGTACACTTTCTCATCACCGAACTCATAATAATAAATGCTCTTTTCTTTCATACTTGAACATCCCCAAATCATAATCAATCCTAACTTATTACCTCGACATCCAACCACAAAAGGAGGACTTCCAAAATTACCTCAAATAGGGACAACTCCACCAATTATCCAAAATAGTTGAAAGTACGACAAGAGTAAAGCTCGTGTTATCAAGGATTAAAAGTTTTGACAAACATATAACCAAACACACAATACGTAGCAAGTGAGGAACATTTTCAAAATGACTATTTTATAAATCAACGAGGCATGCTTGAAAATGTCATACATAAACAACAAACTAATAAAATTAACGACAATAAACAAGAAGGCATGTTCAAACAAATACAGGAACAACACGTTAAATACGGTTAATAACGATAAGGAACATCACGTATAAACAAACAAGTACATTACCAACACACGTAATATAATTAATAACAAACGAAACATTAAGGTATAAATAAACAGATAAATCCTTAATTGTTTCTACCCCATTTACTCTCACTCATTAACTAAGCCATTTATTAGTCATAAACTACGCGAGAGTTGGGAGCGTGTTCGCTCTGATACCAACTGTAACAACCCGGATAAAATA
>JAOWBH010191649.1:0-13290 GCA_028566215.1 Silene coronaria
AATCGGTAGCACCTGACTCGTTATTTTATTTCCATCCCAATGACTGACTAGAAACAGATGAGATTGTACGTTTGTGTACGTATTATTGTTGTGAAAATATCTTTGTAATATATATATCTCATGTTTAAATATCTCATGTGTTAGTATGTTAGAGTTTGAGTTATTTACAACTATCTTTCCATATTTTATCTTTACAAGATTCCCTATATTATCACATAATAAAATCTCGAATCTTATATATCTTTATTTGCCAAAATCTTAACATACTTACCCTTATCATAACCTTGCCCTATTTCTTTAAAAAAAAAAGAAAAAAAAAAAAGAAGAAGATCCAAAGATATTGTGCCGTCCCCACCCAAGATTTTCCTTCTCTTATAAAAGTTTTTATATATGACAATTACCTTTGACATCATCATAAATACAACTTACCCTCCATTACTCCAAAACCCTCATATTACCTTTCTTTTTACCGTCTTTGTTCATCACAAATAAACTCCAACCTTCCATCATCAATGGCACCAAGCCGTATACCCGTTCCTCTCCTCGCCATCACGCTCGCCGAACACCTTCCTCACCACAACCTAACTTACCCACACCTATTCTCATTAATCCAAGGAATGATCAGGAAGGGGTTGAAGGCAAGAGACGAAGATTGGATAAAGGGAAATCAAAGGAAATTGGGGAAACTTCGGCTGATCAGGTTGAAGCCGAAGTAGTGGTTCGTGATGGAGTCAAAAGAAGACTATTCAAAACCGCTCTACTGCATGCAACATTGTCGGGTTTGGATAAACTCAAACTTACAAAGTCCGAAAGAAACAGAGTCAATAGGGTGGCTCGCTATTCCATTCACGGTGGTCGATTTTATCCGAGTTCTTGGCATAATCGATCAGTTGCCTTTCAATTTTTTGATGATTTTCTAAAATATCAAGGTTTGAATCATATCACCAAATTCTCGGGTCCGGTATATCCGATTGAGACTATTCAGTTCTTCTCCACGGTGGCTATTTGCGAAGATGGTCTGCATGCATCAATCAATGACAACAATATCACCATTAGTTTAGCCGACTTCTGCTCTGCTTTTTCAGTTCCTGATGATGGAATTGAAATCAATCCCAGTCAAGAATGGGGTTCATTTTCAGAGGCTGATAAATTAGCCATCAAACGAGCTTTTTCGCCGGATTCCTTGGCGAACTCAGAAGTCTTGGTGAGTTCCTTCTCACCAAAGGTGAAATTCTTGCTTAATTTCCTGTGGAACACGGTGGTACCAAGGAAAGGGGGTCGAGACAAGGCATCTAGTTATGAATTAATCATCCTTAATGCGTGGATTGAAGGCACCAAGGTAAGCCTTCCAAGACTCGTCTTTCATCGCATTCTTCAGTCGAGTTTTATTGTCACAAAAGAAAAATTGTTGACTACGATTGATCTGCCATATGGGATGTGGCTGTCACATTTGTTTGAAATCAAACGAGTTGTTGATGTTTCGAGCTATGGGGTTATGGGTAAAGATGAGATGAGATGAGCTTTCGCTATCTCAAGATGATGAACATTGTAATTGATGGGCCTGATTTAGTGTTTGGGTCGAAAGGAATTGTGACTCAAAACCCAGTTGTGGATGCGGGTTCAGGGGAACTTAGCACCAAACTTGACTCGTTTCTGGCTAGCATCAATGACAAGTTCGAGTCTCAGGCAGCTGTGTTGGCTAGTGTTGTTTCTGGGTTAGGAAACTCGGGTACGGGCAGAGGTGTTGATGCAGGGGATATGAAAAAAGAGATGCTTGGGGTAGATAAGCGTCTTCTGGCTATAGAAAGGAATGTCATGGACCTTCGTCATGACATGGTTCGCCATGGTGATCGTCTCAACTTTCTAGTAACCCAAGGGGCATCGGTGATGAGCGATGGGAGACTATTAAGGGAGGATATGACGACAACATTCGAGGCCACGAAAGCACTCTCACTGAAGGTTCTGAAATTTGACTCGTGCCTAAGAGCCCAAGCTGATCATGTCCAGCAATGCTTTGACCGTCTTTCCTCTATTGAATTTCGCACCCGTCCAGGCTATGTCGACCCTATCAAAGTTGTCCATCCTAAGCCTTAGCCTTTCGTTTCCCTTTCTGGCCCATATATTAACTATGCTTTTTCTTTGAACTCTTTATGTTTGTTTGGCCCAAGTGGCGTGGAACATAATTTGGCCCATTAGGCTTCCTTTTGTCTATTCGGCCTGTTGGCATAATTTTGGATTGATGGTTGTTTACGCTTAACTCTTCTATATGCCAATATATGCTATGTTTGTGCTATATGATTTGTGTTGCAGGTTATCTTTAACTTCGGTTATATTATTCTGCTCGTTTTATATCTGTTCTCATCTTTTCGATGATGTCAAGAGGGGGAAGATATAATTTAGCTTGAGATGTTTGAGTGCAAAATCTTGCTCCTTGTCAAGACTCTTAGTCTCTTAAGGTTCTTATATGTTATACTTTTCTAGAAGTTGAAGGTCTTGTTCTATGTATTATGATAACTAATTGTTTTGTTGAGGGGGAACTTACTTTCAAATCGTCACGTATAACTTGCCATCATCAAAAAGGGGGAATTTGTTGGACCATATAAATCTATCAAGTTTAATTAATAATATGGTCACTTGTTTTGATGATGTAGTTATAAGTATATTTTTATGATTGTGTGTTACAATGTGATAGAACAACACTTTAAGAACTATAAGATGGGCTAATCAATGTTGACAAGCCAAGTCGGAAGTCACAAGCAAGATACACATAACTTCAAGACTTATGCAAAGTTATAAGCGCAAATGATCAAGCATTACAAAAGAAGTTTGAAGAATACAAGATTTCTATGGAAGACTAAAGTAAAGATTGCAGACTCTAGTATAGAAGTCATGTTTATAACGGTATGATTCAAATAAGTTAAACAAGAGTTAAGTTATAACACTTTGGGTTATAACTTCACTAGCTTACTCTAAAGTTATAAGTCTTTTTAGTATAACTTTGGAGTGCAATATATTAAAAGCATAAGTAATGGTTTTATAACATCTTTTGTAAAATCTTTGCTTAAGTATAGTTCTTAGTGTGCATGATTAACATTCTAAATGGAGTTTATATAAGTCTACTTGCTAAACACTTTATATAAAGATAACTATTGGGTTATTTAGATATAGAGATCGTTTAGTAAGATACAAAATCCTAATATATTGTACTAGCCAAGTACCTACTAGGGTTTATCATTACTTGAACAAGACTAATGAGTCCTTGTTCTAGGTAAGCCCATATTGGTGGTAGAAGAGATTTCTACACGGCTAAACACTAGGGTTTGGAGATTTCAAAACCCTAGCCCACGACATAAGTGGCGGCATCATAGGGCTGTAAAAAACCCTATGTTACGGCACATGAGGTTTTGTGACTAGTATAAATACTTGGACATATGATTTTATAATTCAACTTTTGGAAAAGAAAGATAACGTGCACATTAAGATTTATATTCAAGAGTATTGTTCTTTAAAGGATTTTCAAAAGTCGTGCTTTGTATTGCAATTTATTTGTTTTATTACGTTATAAGATAATAGTATTGAATTGGTTCTTATTCGTTCATTTTGTGAACATTTAAAAGAACAAATCATTACTTTCTTATTTAGCTTAAGAGAGTTAGAGTATCTTAGGATATTCGAGTGAGATACAACTAAAGTCGGTTGTACGAGTTAGATTGGTAATTTTGTAATCCGTAGTGAGGTACTAAAATTATTAATCGAGAATAGTGGACGTAGGTTTCGATTTGTGAAACCGAACCACTTCAAAATCCCTTGTGTTGTCTCTTTCTTCTTTCGGTTTTTGTTATTGTTTTTCGCATTCTTACAACTTGTTAATTAGTTAGGTTTAACTCATAAACCCTAACTTGTTGATTAAGTTGTCAAGTTTTTGATAAATCGAAAAAGTACCTATACTCAATTCACCCCCTTTCTTGAGTATATTCGGATCCATAAACTCTTCAATTGTAACACATCGAAATTAATTTGAGCCTGTACTCGGGCAAGTAGCAGGACACTCGATCGAGTGGTCCTGACACTCGATCGAGTGAGCTGACCGAGTGCCAATTGTGGCCTGGTCCTGGTGGTTTTGCACTCTGCTGAGTGAAAGGGGTCATTCGACCGAGTGGGAGGTCACTCGGCCGAGTCACTCGGTCGAGACGGGGATTAGTGTGTTTGGTTAGTGGTAGAGCCCTTTGAAAGGGACTAAACAATGAGTTAATCTACATTTCTTATCCTCGTAATCTTCTCATCCTCTCATATTATTATTATTCTACAAAAACAAAAATCTCCTTACCTTATCCTCTCACAACTACCACCAACTAGTCATCTTCTTCCTTGTGCATTTTCCATTGTTGTACCATTGTCACTCTTTCAAGCTTGGTAAGTATCACCATTAAAACTCTTTTTTTATTCTCTTAATCCTAATTAGATTTCTAGATCTAAAACCGTTAAGGGGGAGCTTATTAAACATCTTATTTAAGTACAAGTTGTTTAATGTTAATTAATAATTTAGTAAAGTTGGTTTATATTATTAGGAGATGTTTGTAAAGTATTTTTCTCCTAAATATGTAGGAGGAGGCTTTGATGAGGAGCCATTCTAGTTGAGCTTGTTGATTGATGAACTTGCTTGAGGTATGGTTTTTCTACTTAGTCTTGTTGATTATTTCATGTTTATCATTTATGTATTCATAGATAGTTGCATTGTCACATGTAGGGAACGTCTTTCACATGATTGTTATTGTTGTTCTTGATTCATGTTATATGAGAATGAAGGCTTATGTCACATAAGGAATTTAAAAGAAGAATAGAGATTTAAAATATATATGGTGTGGTAACATGAATTAAGATGAAGGTTTCCATGATTTTATTGGGTTATGACATGGTACATAGAAAAGATGATAATCATGAGTTAATGTTTATGAATGTTGCATTTTATATGATACATGTTGTTAGTACCAAGGTGTGTTTGGCATTCCTTGGGGTGATTGTATTATGATGATGATTCGGAGATGGTCAGAGGTTGGCGTGGTTATTGTGAGACGTTGAGGAGACGTGAGATGGTTGGGAGACTGTCTCATGCTTGAGTCATCCATTAGGGTTTCCAACCCTAATGGAGATGTGCACATTAATAATGACTTGAGGATGGAGTGAATTATGGTGAGCCGTAACGTCAGGCAGGGGTCCGGTTAGCGCCCGGGCCCGTACTTGGGTGTGTCCCGGTACTTGTTTCAGACTGCGGTCCGGGTAGTGGGTGGCGGTGTTGCGATGCCGTCGCCGGTGTGGTTAAAAAGGAGAGGAGGCGGTACGGTATCACTTCTTCTCTTTGTTGCATTATTGCATTTATACAATTACATGTTCATCATTTATATTAACTGGCAAGACTAATGGTTTTTGGTAAAATCGTGTTGATCCACAAGATGATTTTCGATCATGTGGGGAGCAGTGGCTTGATAGGTATTAGATGCTTATCATTCTGGCTCGGAGGTTCGGGAGCGGTCCATATTGCGTCGCCACTATATTGTATCTATGATACATTGGTACCATGACATTTGAGAAGTAGAGACGATGTAGTAGTTTATGACTTTAGTTGGAGTATTTAGATTTGTACTCTTGGGTTGATTGAATTCCACTCCTTTATATTTATGTTAAATGCTTTTGGATTGAATTGTTCGCACCATAACCTCGGAAAACCGAGTATGTGATCCCTCTAATGGTCAAGATTGCCTTATTTGTGGCTTCTCGGTTAATGGGGGTGTTACAGCTATGGCCCTTCCTGAAGGTGCAACACCTACTGCGTCTTCTCTTCAGTCTGTCTCTTTCTGAGAAGAATTTGGAAATCGGAAAAACTATATACAGGGCATGCATACGAGCTATTTTCTTCACAACGTCTTCTCCATTACGTAGATTATACATAAATTATAAGAAAAAGATTTCTCAAAATTTTGTCATGGATATTTTTGAATCCCTAGTTAAGAATTGGGTGAATGAATTCACAAACGCGGAGAAGCATGAGATGGATGTTTACAACATTGGCACGATCATTAGCTTGAAGCAAGTAAAGGTAATAAAACACTTCTTAGATGCATGTCTTGACTATTGGAACCCATCTTTACATGTACTTGCCTTTCCCGGACGCGAAATATGTCGTTTTCCTGAAGAAATAGCCGTAATTGGTGGGTGGAATGTAGAAAATGTACCGGCTTTGCCTTTTTAGCTCAAAGGTGTAGACACCTCATTCTGCACCTCCAGCAAACCACCATGTGATGATTTGGCCGCATGTTTAATATCTGGTATGATTTTAAGACATTTAATAAAGTTGTCGTCAAGTGGTAGCTCAAACAATTGTGTCAACCCTTTTTTGTCATCTACGCACTGATACGGTCGTTTTAACAGTAGTTATAGTCCGTTTGGAGGCTGGGTCAAAAACCGTCTTCATTTTCTAATACCGTTTCAACCCGTTTTGGAAGTTTCTATAATGTCCAATGCCAAATAATATTTTAATATATAATATTTCGCCAAAAATATTACACCTTGCGGAATAAGGAAGCTATTATCTTCCAATTTCCATAATCCAACCGTAAAGATCTTGCGTGCTGAACAGGGTACCAATGGGGAGATGACGCAGAAAAAGCTGTGCCTCTTAGAAGAGCCGCAGCACCAGCTACACTTTCTCATAGGCTTGTTTCCAGCAGTTTCCAGCCTTCCAAAACCCTAGCTCGTGATTAGTATAAATAGAGGCCTTCATACCTTGTACTCTTCACGCGAGTGTCCGTCCCTTCTCTTCCTCCTCTTTGTATTCTAGACTTTCGCTCTTACTTTTTGACATAACATGCTTGATCTAATCGACCATGTTAGCTTGAATCCTTTTGAGTACCGTCACGATTTTTGCATAGGCCGACCAATTTGACCACTACACGCCGACTAATCATTTAATTAATCTTTCTTTGCTAAGGAAAGGCATTCTCATATTTATATAAACTCGAGTTACCACTAAAATACGGTTTTTAGTTAAATCTCGTGCCATTAACATGTAAGTCTGAGGGCGTAAATCCCAATTTTCATAAATATGTAATTTTATGCAATGTATTTCTTGTTCTTTACGTCATGTGGATGCCAAATAACCACTTTTCGTTATTCAAAACCGTTTAAAAATTGATCTGTTAGGAAACTAGCATCGATACTGGCTGGAGAAGAGACGCACTAGAGGATGCGCCTTCTGGAAGAAACGCGGCATTGGTTGCGCCTCTTTTAGAGGCTGTCTGGCCTCTGGTTCTTTCTTCTTCTTCCTCGATCATTTCTGGGTTCGTGTTCTTCTTATTTCTTTTACTTGCTTACGTTTATTCTCTTTATTCCAACTTTTAAACCTTATTTCTTCAATTCATTTAGACCTAAATCATCAATAATTCAATATTGTTTGGTTTTCGTCAATAAATTAATTCCGGGTTCGGGAAGCTCGATTCTCAATATCGAAGTTCTTCAATCCGACTATTGTACAGCCTCTCTAACTTTACTCTCATTCTTTTAACTTAAATTCTTAGCTTTAATTCGTTTTCTATCGAATTTAATTCATAATTCGTATAACTTGAATAATTCATCATTTTTCGTCTTTAAAATTCTATTTATATCGCTTATAATTCACATTCGCGAGTATTATGGATATTTTCACATGTAATAATCTGCTAAAACACTTCCTTCGACTCGTAATTACAATTAATTAACTTAAATTAACCTAATGAATCTAACGGATTGTGATTCTGACTTTCAAAGTTAGAGCCCAACCCAAGAACAGACGTATGAGTGGCTGCGCCTTTTCCAAAGGACGCACCATTGGATGCGCCTGTTCTGGGCTGGTTTCTGCCTCTGAACTCAGATTTACTCAATTTAAATCGTATGATTTTGTATATAATCGACTAATACGTGCTAATATCGCTTAGTATTTTATGCTATTTCTTTTATTTATTTATTTAATTTAGGTTTTTTGATAACTTCTTGGGAAAGGTAAGTTTAATATATTAAGTAAACCACATCATTTATAAAACTTTAAAAACTGCTACCTTAATCTTTAGGTATGGTAGAAATTGCTTCAAAAGTAAATTCTCATTGTTGTTTTTCATCATCTTTAAAGTTCACTAACCCTACAATCATGTTTGAGACAGTTGAAAATTGAACTTCGAAGCAATTTTTAATCTAAGTAAATATTAAGGTAGCAGTTTTTATAATTTTTTAAGTAGAGAGCAATTACAAAAGTGATGATTCTGGTTGAGAGTAGTTATCAAAAAAACCTTTTAACTTATTTAATTTTATTTATTCTTTTAATCTTTTCAAACTTGCTTTTGGCATCCTTATGACGTAAATACCCCATTTGTATTTCATTTTATATTTCATGTATGCTTATTTGTATCTCGCATGTAATTAACACTAACTTCCAGTTCAACCATTAATCTTTATTTATTAATTCACTGAAGTAGCTTAATCTTCACATGCTTAGGATTAATACAATGGATGTTGCATTGCACGCATTTAACTGACAAAATATCGAATATTAACGAACTTCTCAGTCATTAGTAGAGGCCGCTACCGAGGCGGCCGGGGTTAGGTGTTCTATTAAAGAGTTTCCTAAAACGTACCCTCACCCCTTACTTGGAATCTTTGTGAACATCCGTGTTCGCGGGCTTACAAGAGTCATTCTAGACATAGAATGCTAAGGGTGACGAGTTCTTGGTGTTCATGGCACTACTTTGTGTCTTAACATGACATGAAGTATTCGAACGGTTCCAATTTTCCACAAAAAGTGGTGGCGACTCCACAAACGCAGGTTTGTTCAAGTTTTCATTGATTTCTAAGCCTTTTAAATCGGTGACAACCCATGACGTGCTTTGCTCGCAAGGCTCCGTGGGAAATGTGTCGCCGCCTTGCCGGTAAAACCGGACGCGCAGGTGGCTTGTGTCCACACAAGATTATAAGAATATTTAGAAACTTTCTAGGATTGATTAGAGCCGAGGCAGACCGTCTTGTGACCTTCAAAGATGTTAGGATATATGATTTCCTAGACCGTTTTATAGATAGAGATGACTACACCATAGCACATGCCACTAGGCATAGGTCATTCGGTTTTTGTCTTCAACATTGCTACATCTTTAATGGCCATGATGAAGAGTCTATTGATCCGAAATACTCAAAGGGGGGTGGGGAATTAATTATAATAAAGTATGCCCACTTTTTTTGATTCCGTATGTAGCGTGGTATGATAATTAATAAAGATTTATCGATTTAACTTAATTATCAATTAGCAATATGAAACGTAAAGGAATGAAAGGAAATGAAATGATGCACGAGAGACACATTATTTTGAGGTGGTTCATTTTCACAAGTTGAAACCTACGTCCATTATTCTCGATTAATTATTTTAGTACCTTTCTACGGATTACAAAAAAATCAACCCACTTCTACAACTAACCGTAGTTGAAACTCGTTTTCAGTATCATGAAATACTCAACTATCTTACGTTAATAAAAAAGCCCTTGATTGTTCTTCTAATGTTCAAACAATTGAACGAGTAAGAAACAATATTAAGCACTATTATCCTATAACGTTATTTCAAAAGTAATTGCAATATAGAACACGACTTTTCAAAATGATTTACAAATGCACAACAAAAAAATACTCGATTTGATTGACAAGGATTTACTCGATTTTTGTTTGCTAGGAACTTTAATATCGAAGATCTGAATAAGTGATTTAACCGAATGGTAAGCATTGTGTTTATAGTAGAGAAGGAGATATAGGTTTCATTTGAAACCCTAGAGTGAGCCGTGGAGTCTCAAGCAATAAACAAATCATGTCCTTCTATTTTTCCAACAATATTATCTTAGAAGATAGGAAAGAATAAATCAAATAATATAAAGAGATATATAATCTATAATCAAATATTGTCTAAGATTTAATTCAATCTTAATCTTGCACAAGGTATTTTGTGTGGATGAGCAACGGCTCATAAGCCAAACGACCATTTCAACAAAAAAACTAGTTCGAATATTAGGTTGCAAATAATAGTTTAGGGTTTAGAAATGAATGGCCTTGAAAACCCTAGATAGCATAACAACTTATAAGTTGTTTCACTAATCAATAAGATAATAAAAAATGCATTCGATCAAATTGGGCTTAAACTCCATTCTACTGTAAACACTTTTCTTTTGAAAGATTTCAAAACTTAAGTCACGAAAAATTGATTTTAAAAACATAAATCGTGCTTTCTGTATTGCAGCCAAAAGTTATAGGTGAAACAACTATAACTATAAGCTTGTTAAGTAAAGTTATAGGTAAATAGCTATAACTTTACTTTGCCAAAATTACTTCTTAAAGCCACGTTATTAAATGATGACCTATACTATCTAATCTTCTTGGTGATCTTCAGTATGTGGTTCTTCTCTTAATCTTGACTTTAAGCTCTTCATCTTGAGACTTAGAACACCTCTTGAAAACGTACATGTAAGTCGAAGCTTGATCAATCTTTAGAACTTAACATGAGATGTCTTACTACTTGTTCAACTTGACCATGAAAGTCTCTTCAATTTCGTAAGACATGTTCTTAGTACTTTGCTCAAATGATCTTTGTAATCATAGTTAGAGCATCCATAACTTACTTTACAAATCATCAAAGTTATAGCTTAACCAACTATAACGTTGCTTGCCAATATGCAACCCTGCTTAATCTTACATGACTAAACAAACGATTACGAGCAACGAGTATTACATTAAGCACACTTGTCATTATCAAAACATAAAGGCATATGACTATATAGTCCAACCAATTCTCCCTTTTTGATGATGACAAGTCTCCTATGATTTATGAATAAAGTTAAGTTCCCCCTCAACACAATACTATTAAAGTTATAGAACGTAGAACACAAGATCGACATTTGTATTCAAAGTTATTGCGCCTAAGAACTTTAAGAGACAATTGGTCTTGACAAGGAGTAAGCTTAAGCAAATACTAAATAAAGGTTATTTCTTCTCCCTCTTGACATCATTGAAAAGACGAAAACAAACATAAAACAACTAGAATAATATCATACTAGGCAAGAAATATAATCGTAAAGCAAATAATATAATAAAGAAATTGTTCTACACACACCTGCTAAAAATAAAAATGTTTAATACAAACCAACAAGACCATCATATTGGGCAAGGTAAGTACATATTTTGTACGAGAGAAGGAAAATAGTCACTCACCTAACTGCGACCTACAAAAGCATGCATGTACTCTAACATGATAGATATCTCTAGCAATCGTATATATACACTCCAACCAATCGATGTCCAAAACACATGCCGATGACTTACAAATGAATGTGAGATAAGTTAATTGAGTAAGAAGGGGCAAAATAATTTGGATATGTGGAGGTGAAAGCCATGATACAACCGATCATAACCAAAAGTAACCATATTCCACTCACCACGCCAACAACTCTTTCAATGGATAAGAGATTTTCAAAATTTTAAAAAAAAAATTCAATTTTTTTTTTCATCCTTTCCCACATCCATTACAGTAGCATAATAACCACAACAAGACTTCCAAACTTACCAACAAGACCAGCTTGACTAGGTTAGGTCGGTAGGTGATATAGGAATGTAGTTTGAGTAAACAGGTCAAAACAAGGCAATTTTGGCTAATGTGAGGCTAAGGGATAAAACATAAAGGAAAGGTTGCCTCTCCACATATGTCACCGCCACAAACCCGAGTGTATATAGGTAATAAGAGATAAATTTCATGCTTATGCAATTTGAAATACATGGTATGTAAGGAGTACTAATCACATCCTTAATGAAACCGGTCAAGAATGTCACTAGTTTGTTTGGTAGAATTTGTCAAAAGGTCGTAGACCGATGGATAGTTGGTTTATACATAACAAATTTATTGTCGACTGGCATACGAAATATTCTTATAAAATAATAAATACAGAACAAAAATATATTTGCAGCAAAAAATACGGACAAAGTCATACAATCTCGTCTCGTGTCAAAACGTTCTTTAGCTAACGTCTTTGTCAAAATGTCAGCCCATTGTTTTTCCGTACTGCAAAATTCAAGTTGCATATTGCTCTTTTCAACATGGTCTCGTAAGAAATGGTGTCTTATCTCTATATGTTTGGTACGCGAGTGTTATGAGGGGTTTTTAGAGATAGTGATAGCATTCGTATTATCACAAAATATAGGAGCACACCCAATATTAACACCATAATCAGACAATTGTTGCTTATGCCATAATAAGTGAGAACATACCAATGCGATGACAATATATTCGGCTTCATCAGTGGATAGGGCAACTGAGTTTTATTTCTATAATCCCCAAGAAATTATGCATGGTTCAAAAAATGTAGCAATTCCAGATATACTTTTCATGTTAAGTGAACAACCTGCATAATCTGCATCTTGATAAGTTGTTTTTGGTTTAAAGACTTACCCTCTTCATCTTTCTATAGCTTTTTGTTAGTATCTATCGGGGTATCCATATGATTACCATTTTCTATACCAAATTTCCTGAGCAATTTCTTAATATATTTTTGCCGATGAATCTTGATGCCCTCCTCAATTTGTTAAATTTGAAGTCCTAGGAAGAACATAAGTTCTCCCATCATGCTCATCTTAAATTCTGAGATCATTAACTCTGAATAATATACGCACAGTTTATTATTGGTTGAACCATAAATAATATCATCTACATATATTTGAACAACTAATAAATCAGAACCCTCGGATTTCAGAAACAAGTTCTTGTCAACAGATCCTCTTTTAAAATTACTTTGGCGTAGAAATTTTGACAATCTAAGCCCTGGGAGCTTGTTTCAATGAATATAATGCTTTATCTAGTTTAAAAATATGGCTTTAGAACTTGCTATCTATAAATTTAGAGGGTTGCTCTACAAAGACTTCTTCTTTTAAATAATCGTTAAGAAATGCAGTCTTAACGTCCATTTGAAATAATTTCATTTCTTCGTGAGCTGCAATTGCTATTAGTAGTCTAATTGCCTCAAGTCTAGCCACAGAAGCGATGGTCTCGTTATAGTTATCCTTTCTTGTTGATTGTATCCTTGAACAATCAATCTTGTTTTGTTTCACACAATAACTCCTGTGTCATCCGACTTGTTTCTAAACACTCATCTTGTACCAATAACAGATCGATCTGTTGGCCTTAGAAATAAGTGTCAAACTTTGTTTCTTTCGAACTATTGAAGCGCTTCTTCCAAAGCAATGATC
>JAOWBH010191760.1:0-18068 GCA_028566215.1 Silene coronaria
ATTCTTAGTGTCTATGTCATTACTTTGTGTCCTGACATGACATGAAGTATTCGAACGGTTTCCAATTGACCATAATAATTGGTTGCGACTCCTTCAAATGCGCGTTCTTACGTTGCTTGTTCGATCTTCGAGGCACCCCCTATGCACGCCGGTGCGTTGTTCCACAATATTCCTACTTAACCATAATAATATTTAATAGCATAACTCTAACCTTATTAAATCAATAGAGACCTCATAAAATCCCTTAACAATTAGATCTGGGAAATATAATGAAGGATAAGAAGAGAGAAATGATGATAATAGCTTACCAAGTTTCAAGGAAATGAAAATGGTGAAAATGCACAACAATGGTGAAGTTTGAACAACGAAGAAGATGATGAGTGGTTGAGATTATGAGGGGATAAGGTTGTTAGGATTTTGTGTTTTTGTAGTTTTTAAGGTAGTGAGGTTGATGTTAGGAAATAAGTGTGCAAGATGTAAGAGAGAATTCAGATTTTATAGTAGGTTTAGTCCCTTTCAAGGGCTCCACAATGATTCACGCGCACAAATCCTGCACAGAGGCCACTCGGTCGAGTGCCCGAGGCACTCGGTCAAGTGACCCACTTCACTTGGCTAAGTGGCAACACACCAGGATGATCCCCCAGAATAGCACTCGATCGGTTACTCGGTCGAGTGCCCTGTGCTACTCGCTCGAGTATACATTCTAGAAATACGATATGTTACAGTTATAAATCGTTTACAATTTGTAAGCTATTCAGTTTAATCTTGCGAGATTAGCTGAGGACTCTCCCTTGCGAGGTTGAGTTAAAGTAGATCAAGCTATAACCTTACAAGACTAGAGCGAGATTCACTATTTCTATCCCTATTTTCGTTCGAAATTCACGAGTTCCCTCACAAATACTGCAATCAATTCCGCTGTTCTTTTAACATACAAAATCCGTTCAGTCAAAGTTACGCATTTTACATCACGGTTTATCGATTTATCTTCCGATCAGTTCGTTTTGGTTCAACGAATTTTCGGGTTTTGTAAGGCGAGATTTCAGATAAGTTAGGTTGGTTATTCATGACTGGTCAACTTTTGTCATCTGTGCCAGAAACTTTTGCGACAACTAGTAAAATTATAGGAAAAAATCGATCCAGTAATGAATTGAGAAGTCAAACCAAGAAAAATTATCTCAATCTCAATATGACCCGACCCGATAATAACCCGACTAAATAATGACCCGACTCGATAGTGACCCGTGTCAATAATATGCCGTTAATAACCCAACCCAACCAAAATCCTATCCAACAAATCTATCTGAATGACTTAACCCGACCCAAACACAAGTTATAAATCGATAACTCGTCCTATAAGTGATCTGAACCCTGCCCCAATGCAGTCACAACTATATGACCCAACCCAATCATACCCAACTCGATTGCCACTTCTTCTAGTACTATTATAAAGATAAGATTTATTACCTTAGAATATGTACAAAAAAAAGTGAGGCAAATGGTTCTCTCCTTGATCTTGGCAAAATACTTTATTCACACTATACAATTTCAACACCATTTTGAGGGACTCTACTTCTCAGTCAAATACTCCACAATATAATTACAGCAATTACAAAATTACATCTGTTTTCCCATAGGAAACCAATTTTTAACACTATTGAACTAATCTAAAGATAAACTGGGTTCTCCATACACATCTTAGTTCTCTATCTAAAACCTACAAAGAACTTTTGCTGGATATGATTTGCCTAACACCTCTAGGCTACAACTTGGCTTAAGAAACCGAACTGTACGGCTGTGCCATTGTTTCAGTATACAAATTTTGCTTTGAGGAGCTGGATTAAACAAAGACGCCGTGAAAAGGCAAAGGAAGTTAGCGAATGCAATCAGAGCAAGAACCTCATGATAGAAGTGGTGCTTCAATGTCTTCAGGTTTGGTACTGCACTCATGCTTGGAGGGTGATTCTACTCTCAATACCAAGGCAAAGATCAGCGCAACAACCTGGTTATTTCCCGACATATGCTCTTAGAATCTCAGTGAAATGTAGAAGACATGATGGCAAAACATCATAATTACCCACCCCACTACCATACCGTAAGTTTTGACAACATAAGAGACTATTTAGGATGACCAATCACGAAAACTGTGTTGAGAATCGTATTGAATGTTGGCTAACAAATGCAAATATTTTTTGAGTCATTTTTTTCTATAACCTCGTATATCAGAGTCAAACTATAACAAATTAGTGGCTCCATTTAGAAATGGATATAAATACTCCGTAGTAGACAACAGTAAAGAAGAGAAAACAATGTGTATACCATGGATAAAGATGCACAAACAATGCTGAAACCTTTGCAGTTGAAGGGGGCATCTTCTGATAAAAACCAGGCTAAAGGAAAAGGTAGCAGAGACAAATCAGTATGCATGTAAGATATTCTGCTTAAGAAAAATTGTACTCTATACAAATCTTACATGTCAATGGACTCATAACAAGTGGTGATAATAAGCTTGCTATTGATTGCACCCCTGCCACAAACCCTTGCGCTTTCCCCTGCAAAAGGTTGACCACAAACAACATATTAAGACAATACTTCAACTAACAGAGGATGGAAAAGTAGACGACTCTACACTTCAGATTAGGCCATACTGGAGCTCACAATTGATAATTAGTACTCCCTCCAATTTTTAATCAATGCAGTTTTAAATTTTTGAGATAAGCTATTGACTTTAGATGGAATAAAAAAAACATTTTAAAAAGAGTACACTATTATACTCATATAAATGAAATACTTTCTATGAAAGTACAGTTTATTTACTTTTCACTTAAATATTGCGAGAGCTGAAGTGCCAAAGTATGAATCTCCATATATAGTACACATATAAGAAGAAACACAAATAATATTTCTGAGAGATGTTCAGAAGATGGCCAATGCGATTATGGTAAAAGAACTTCATGTAGTAAGCTTTCACACACCTGATCAGTAGAGCTTGATCCTTTTGAAATAATGGCGTAAGTCTGACAAACAATAACAAAAACAAATCAAAGAAAACTATAAAAAAAAAAAATATATATATATAACTAGGCTAGTGTATAGACATCCAAGTACTTACAGAAGGTTTAACAAGAACGTATATGACTCCAAATGAAGCACTCAGATACGGCACCTGAAATTTAGCCGAAATATTGTCAAGGTCAAAGAAATTTTTCACATCAGTAATTGAGTGTCCAATAACTCCAATGGTATAATAATAATAATGCAAAGACTCGTTCAAGAAGAGAAGTGTGCCTACCCAGCGAGCCCAGGCAAACCCATAGAACAATGCCTGAAAGACAACAATAAAGTGAACAAAAAATTAGTTCAATGTGCCCTAAGCATGTATCGGCATACAAAATGAGCTGAATGAGGAACTTACGTAAGCTATTGATGCGAGCAAGCCCAAACTTAAGATCACCTTTTCTCCAACCAATGGGTTAACTAGCGGGAGCAAAAATATCTGCCGATAAACACAACAAGAAGAAGAAAAATGGCTTAACATTACCTAATATGATTGTATGAAACCATCTACTGGAGGTAAAACAGTAAGAAAATACAAAAAATTTAGAAAGAAAGTAAAAGTTGAAGCAAGATTGGCATAATAGAACATGTCAAGACAACGGAGAAACAGAAAAAAAAAAAAAAAAAAAAAAAAAAAAAAAAAAAAAAAAAAAAAAAAAAAAAACAGGAAGACTTTTGAAGTGTGATTAAAGCATATGTTTTGTATGTTAAAAATATTTGTAATCCCGGTAACAAGATATTAGTTCAGATTGTTATTACAGGAGGCCTTTTCCTAGCCCTATTTCAAAGTCAATGTTTCTATGTAAAAACAATACGGATTAACATACAATAAGACCAGGTCAAATACAGAGAAAACAATAAGGGAATATTCATGAGCTTATCCCTATTGAAGACATGGACATACCTGAGAAACAATGGAACCTGCTCCAACAACCATCAGGATCTCAGAAAACTGATTTTTATTAAAGCCAAAAGCTGCCTTCAAGTAGTACTGCAGCATCCGAATTCAAAAACTTCTCAGTATGTTCATGCAGTTTAGCATTATCCCATCAAAATCAGGAAGTTAAAAACTTCAAATTATAAAATGGACTAATTCTGGTTTCTGCTGTCAAAGCAACAAACATGTATAATGACAATACGGAGTATTGTTTTCTTTTTGTTCTTAATTTGCAACATCATATTCTTTTAAGAAAATATGTAAAATTTAGATAACATGAAATTGTAAGCATACTGCAATTTGAAAAGTACTCCCATCTAGAGGTGGCAATCGGGTCACTCGGGTCGGTTACGGGTCGGGTCAAAGCGGGTCGGGTTATATCGGGTTAGGGTTGTACCGGGTCAGCGACGGGTCGGGTCGGTTACGGTTCATGTCAGGTCATCTTCGTGTCCGGTCATCAGCGGGTGACAAGTCGGGTCGGGTCGTTAACGGGTCAGTAGGTTATTAACATATATTTTCTCTTATTTATTTAGTTTTTGATGGGTATTTTTATGTTTAAACAACGTAAATGTGTATTAAATGTAGTTTTAAATGAAAATAATCAAGATTAATGTCAATTTGGTCTTATTTACACCATTATTAAGCTAATTCATTATCGGGTCATCTATCGGGTTGAGTCATTATCGGGTCACGGGTCGGGTCGGATCGGTTCAGGTCGGGTTCGGGTTGGAAAAAATAAGGATGTTATCGGTTAGCGGGTCGGGTTGGGTCAGGTCGGTTCGGTTTCGGGTCACCCAATTTTCGGGTTGAGTCAGGTCGGGTTTCGGTCGGGTCGGGTTCCTCGGGTCGGGTCAACTTTTGCCAGCTCTACTCGTAAGTCGTACCTATACCTCTTAAACAGGTCAATCTTATTAAACGGGTCAATCGTATTGGATTTGCATTCGATCAGTTTTGTCAGTTCTGTTATCGGGTTAGTTCGAGTTGGATCTGTTATTTTGGGTTGTGGGTGTTATTGGTATATTGATTGGGTTATTTTGGTCAAACAAAACGGATCGATCATTTTCGGGTTAAAGATTAAGAGAGCAAAAAAAATCACGTTTTACATAATTTTATTTATAATTTAGTCTTAATGATTTATTCTTTATTTTTATATAAATAATATTAAGTGTGATTCAAATTAGTCATTTCAAGTCATTTTAGGTCAACTAGAGTCATGTTATGTCAGGATGTTTCAAGTTGGGTGGTTTCGGATCAGGTGATTTCAGGTTGGGTAAGTTACGGGTATGGGTGCTCAAAATAAACTGAACCGGAAAACCGAAAAACCGTGCATTTTTTAGGTTCGGTTAACCGAACCGTTTAGACAAAAAGGTTCGGTGAAATGAACCGTTAAATATGTCATGTAAACGGTTCGGTTTAGGTTCGCTATTTTAGAAAACCGATTAACCGAACCGAACCGTTTGACTAAAAATTAAGCAAAAAATGAAAATATTATAAGAAAAGTTATTCTCTTATTTCATTCTCCTAGTGCATTCAAATTCAAAAACTCATAAATTGATTAATAATATAGTATATCTACTTAATTTTATGTTTAGGTATAATATAAGTTGAAAATTAATTAAACTACTTGAAAAATAAACGGAAATTGAAAAAAAAGTATACATAGAAAGATTATCGGTTAACCGTTAACCGAACCGTTAATAACCGTTTAAAGAGGTTAACCGAACCGCTTATAACCGTTAGAAAACGGAGCGGTTTAGGTTCGGAGTTTGGCCAAACCGAACCGCGCACAAACCGAATTAAATTAACAGTCGGTTAATCGAACCGCGAATGAACACCCCTACATGGATGAAGTGGTACTATACTATATACTAGAGTATATATGAAAAGTAGACAATATAACACGTATAAGCTCGATCAAGTCCTTTTAATCTCAAGGGTGTAAAAAGATTAAAGTAGCTAAATAAAGGGTGGACAATAAAATCATCAAGGATATAGTTATGGCGGATTTTTAGGGGAAATAAAAAGAATATTTAAACATTTATCATTACTTTTTCTTCCAAATGTTAGCCATTTCCCTTTGTAATATTGTGATTTTAAATTCACTATTTATGATTCCCGTAACTAAAAGGGTACCACCATTCCACCCATTTTGGCCATTATCACCTTTCATACTATCCCTTTTATTTTCAAGCGTTTAGACTCTTATTATAAGCTTTTTCTCAAAGGATACATCTAATCCATGTGTCCTAAATTATGAAAAATATGATTGGGGTCATAGTAAATCCGTGAAAATATGACAAACTTTTCTCGATGTTGTTAAGGGATGTTATTGATGCCGAGTGGATCAAGACATCCTCTATTCCTCTTAATCTCTGACACACCTACTCATTTAGCAAAATTTTCCATTTTTTCCTATGCCCGTCTCAAGATCTATTATATGAGCTAAAGATTTTAGAGTCGAATACGTCTCAACAGGTAGAGATGTAGAATAATCTTGTTAGAGTGCCAACTTCATTTATCAATTACAATCTAATTCATGACTACTTCATTCGCTCTCCCTTTATTTCAAAACGTGATTAAGCAAAGGCTTAATTATATGGAGTATATTAACATTATATATTAATCGATTGAAAGATATAAAATGAATAAAGGCGATCTTAATTATTTTCGCTCCCGACCTAATTAATAATCATGGACCCGTGCCGGTTTGAAAAAAAAGATTAAAAAAAGATTATCAAACATAATACACCATAATTAATTAGGGAAAAAGGGGTTAAGCAAATGGATCAAAGATTAGATAGATTGTCTAGAATTTTGCCAATTTGAACCTTTATTGTGTACCCCTTTTGCGTAGCGTTGATTGACAAGTTACCTAATACCAACTTACAATTTGTAAAAGCTAATTAACTACCTCCATTATTATTATTATTATTATGCTAAATTGGATATCAACCCTAAAGTAAAATTATTAACACGCGGAGCTACCTTAAAGTTATGGGTCTTATTATGAACAATAATTGCATAATTTATAGGATTAATTAAATAAAAATTCGCTTTAGTCTTGAAAGTAGTGTTTAAAATCTATCTCCATATGACTTATTTGACAAAGCAAGCATATACTATTGTTAATTTAACATATCTTATAAAAAACCGTTTTCTTAACTAACATATATACAATTTATCGATGAGTAAGTCTCCTGTAAAACGGTTTTACACTATCACATTGTAAAGTCATATAACGAAAGACCTTAGTGCCCTTATTATGGAAAGTGGTATTTGATGGAAGTGTGTGTTTGTGTTAGGTAAATAATTACTTAATTTTACAATAATACTTATGTAAAACGGTTTAGTGTAAGAATTACGGAGTATTGTTTATGGAATGAATATACATGTCTTTTAACATGATTCAGTCTTATCATTTTGTACATTTTCTACTTTTGAGAATCTTTGACATTTATTTACCTTTATACTTTGTGAATGATTTTGATGAGTAATTTGATCATTCTTGTGGATTTTAATTCATTTGTCATATAATAACAATATTTACAAATGATCTCCTCCCATTTCCTTGATTTTTGACTCTTTATGCCAAAAGTAAAAGTAAACAAATGATCAGAAACGAGAGAGTAAAATATTGTTACACAAGTCTTTGTGTGTGCTTGACTTATTCTTTGCA
The DNA here is from genome assembly GCA_028566215.1 of Silene coronaria. NCBI lineage: Eukaryota > Viridiplantae > Streptophyta > Magnoliopsida > Caryophyllales > Caryophyllaceae > Silene > Silene coronaria. The sequence continues at coordinate 7,668 of JAOWBH010191760.1, forward strand.
AAAACTAGCAATGTCTTGGACATAACTTGTTGAATAATGTCTTGAATATTTAATAATCTTTCTGATGTTAGCTTCTTATCCTGTGTTCTTAGGACATAAAACCGTAAATAAATTATGTAATTACAAATATATATTGGCTATGTTGCCAACTTGCCAACAATAGGTTTGACTTGCCACATTTTGAGTGTGGAAAACGAGAGAGCCAAGCAAAAGAGTGAACTCGTTCAAGCTTACGATATAAAATGGTATGCAAAGTTTTAATTATAAGTCAAATTGCACGTGAACTAAAATTCATCTTTGAAATATATAATGGAAGTGACGCGTGAGTAGTTTAATTTTGAGTCAATAGCCTTCGAAGACGACCATTTATTCGTTTTCAAGAATGACATTTTGGTTTATAATCGAAATCGCAAAAAATAAAGTTTATAATGTGTGTATGGCCATACCAATGGTTTATCATGAATAATATATTAATCCGTCTTGGTTGTGACCAATGTTGTTAGGACCGGGATCCTATTTTGAATCGGTGAGCTTACCAGGATCAAGTTGGTAGAATCGGATCGTAAAATCGTAAGATCCTACAAATTAACTAAAATACATAATTGTGATATTAAATATGTTGAAATCTCGTGTTTAAATCTCTAAACACTATTATCTTAACATGTGCCGACAAATTATTCCCGTTAATAATAATTTTATATCTTAAAAGTAGTTAAAAGTCGTATATAAAATTTTAGTAGATGAAAAAATTGAAATGTTAATAAGGTAGGATCGGGTCGTATAATCGTGGGATCGTGGGATCGTAGGACCGGGTTAAGATTTTACTTTAAAAAAATTTGAGACAAGTTGAATCGTAAGATCCTACAAAATTAAGATCCTACATGGGATTAGGATCGATCACCACTTTCTGGATCGTAGAATCGTAAGATCCTACGATCCGGATCGGGAGTTTAACAACAATGGTTGTGACGGTCACTTTAACAATTGTTGATCTTATATTATTATTAAAGTGAGATGCTTTTATTTATAGTTTGAATTTCAAATTGCATTGTTTTTTAAGTTATTATTTCAATGTAACATGGTTTGCAGGCTATTATGCATATTCGGGAGTTTACCTAATGCGCACTAAATATAGCAGCTACGGGTCCCTCGTTGCCAAAAAATGTTGTATTTTTTTCTTTTTCTAATCGTTTGAAAGAAGGATACGTTTATTATGAAAATTAGAATGCATTTTATTTCTATTAGATAATTGTGTGTATCGATCAAGTGATCAACCACAAGAGACTGACCTGAGTAACTCGACTTGACAGTCTAACACTTGAACTGAGGAGCCGAGCATGCATGCCCTCTAAACTAAATTCACCTGAACAATTATGATCTGACCCGAATGTTTATAGTTGCAAACAGACCAATGTCTCTAGAGAACTTGATAATAATATGCCGCCTGATGAAAATGACTCGATCAGATAGGAAAATCTTGTAAAGCTAAAAATGACCTGACCTAAATCGATCCAATTAACTTATTTGGTAGGTTATTTATCAACCACCATCACTCTAACTCACTTTAGTCATCTCCGAATTGGGTAGTTATTCAAATATTCCAAAAATGTGTCATCGTGACTTTATTACTTGATCATCATTAGTACAAACTACAAAGTTTAAAAATATCACAAATACCTGAAAAATACAGTGTATTTGATTAAGTTAGTTGTTAAGAAACTATATATATTATCCAATTTCCATCAAAGGAAAATAATTGTGTCCTAAACGCGCAATGTTCATTTACCAAGGGATTATATTGCAAGGTTACCAAATGTTGATCAAATCAACACTAGAAACCCAAGTAAATCAAGGTCAAATTAAAATCTAATTTAAGACCAATTGTCCACTAATATACTCTTTACATACTCTTTTAGATGACCTATACAAGACTCTAGAATGTACAAATAGATTCTCATTTTTCTTGATTTAAAGTCTTTCAACGACCTTAATTAGTAACAATCAACCCACCAAGCAAGCATGAATCGATCGATGTCTTTATTGAATCAATCTAGGCCACCAAAAAGGATATATATATATATATATTATAAATTCAAAAAGGAGGAACTTAGGAGTATCACTTAAGTTAGTCACAAATTTAGGTTTAAGATGAAAATATATGTCGTAAACTTAAAATTGATCAAATATGGTAGATTAAACAATAAGATGAAAATTACTACGACCCGGCAGATGGTCTTTTACTGGACGAGAGTCGAACAAGGTGGCTCATGAACTAGCACAAATGACACCTTGGCAGATTGGTAGAAGAGAGTGGTTGGATAGGCTTCCGATGAACATTGTTGCTATTGTTTCTGATGATCGATTAGTAAAAGTTTAACCTCCTTAGAAGGTTTAAAAAAAAAAAAAATGGTAGATGAAACCAAAATGGTTATCATATTCATATATATGCAAGTTGACACGTATTTAACTTGTTTTCATCTTAAGACATATATTGTTGTCGTAAAAGAACTAATTGGTACTCCGTAGATATTAAGTCTATTTTCTTACTTTAGGGTGTTGAAATTTGGGTTCTCCAACTTTTACGGGACTAAGGGGAATGACAAATGGTCATATATGCATCCAAGTCTAGCCTTTAATGATTACTTGTTAATCGTTTCTTAACTGCTCAGGGTGGACTTATTGCTTCCTTTGTACACATCATGGTCTAGGTAGGTATATGTATGCATTGCCACATTGGCATAAGAATGGACGATATCAATTTCCGATTTTTATGTAGATTAGTCGTTGCGGCCTGATTATCGTTGTTGCACCCTAAAAAGGGTCATTATCGCTTCAATACGATCAAAGTAATATTCAAATTCAGTGTTAACTAACCATATATTTTAGAATCGTTTGATAGATAACTCAATTCATGCGAAATATTACTTTGAGGAGTAACATAAATTCTAGTCAAAAGTAATACGGAATATGAAAATTAGCTTTGTATCAATGTGATTCCGATAAACCAACTATAATTACCATGTAATCAAATGAATAATATCATTATACCAACTAATACAAAGATCATATGAAATTATTCTTCAATGTCAAATGATCTTATAAGACCAACCTATAACCGTCTCTTCAAATAAATTTTTTTGGTCTAACGAAGTGTGTACTTAGTCGAATTACAATATGGGGGAGGGGGTATTCGAACTTGAGACCTATTGTGCACAATATCTCCATCTTAACCAATAGACTAAGACTTCTTCGGTAAAATAGCTTGTACCATGGTTCGAATCTGCGTCTCCATTTTGACTATTATCGATACCTTATAACCAAGATACAAACTGGTTAATGATATCTCTTCATATTATGTGTTACTCCGTATAACTAAAAATTTTCTATATTTTTTGTTCTCTCGCCCTTAAATTAGTACACAAACCGTTCCTGAAACAAACTAGTTTTACATTAAGACGGTCTTACAGGATTAAGTTTTGGCAATCCAAAACATGTTAATTAAAAACTTCTCCTAATCACTTAATTAATCCATCCATGGCCCATGGGTCACTACCCGATTGTGTGGATACAGATTTATTGATACAGCCCATTAGGCCCACTTCTTTACTAAGCCCAGTATACGTCACATATTCACATAACAAGCCCATATTTACTTGTCTTGCAACATACTCCTTCCACGTTTAGCCGGCGCGCTGATATTCTCCGACGCTTTTTCAACTTTTCCGGCGAAATCTCGACGGCTTTTACCGACGCTTATCCACCTATTCTCTTCCGCCGTTAATTTAGGTATGTGTTTCTTTTAACTTATTGAAGTAATTTTCAAGTAATTTATACTATTTGCTGATTTTTTTCCCGCTTAATTTATGTACTTTCCTCTATTGTTGAATTATGCGTGAATTTGAAGTTTCTAATGCCAAAATGTGTCGAAAAATTGATTATGTTATTCCGAATTTATCAGCTATCGTCTATTGAATATTTGAGTGTAGTGATGAATGAAGAGTAAAATTCAGGATTTCGTAGTTTTTTATTTTTTGCGCAATTGCAGAATTTATTGGCGATTCGTGTTGTAATGCAGTAATTATCCTCTTATCTGTATCGCTACATCGGAATTACCGGTATTGTTATTGTTATTATTACGTAGTCGTCATCGTCCTAGTCGTGTTTGTATCTCTTCTGGATGTGATTGTGATCTATTCGAATAATGTGATCAGCCGTTGTCGATTGGATATTTTAATGTAGTGATGAATTAAGAGTGAGTTTGAGTATTTTTGTAGTTACTTTGCACTTTTTTTTGCTGATTCATGTTGCATTTCGGTAATTATGCTTGGATATGTATCAGTAAATCAGCATTACCTGCATTGTTGGTGTTTTTCGTCGTCATCTCAAACAGATCCACTATAGTAGACTAGTAGTAAATTTTATCTCTTCTGAGTGTACTTGTTGTCTTACTTGCATCTGTGCTCTTTGGTTTTTTATGCATCTATGTGAGAAGCTTGTTTGAATTCTTGTTTGCTGGGAAACCGATGTTCAGAGAGAAAGAAAATAGCCGATTTCTGATGTTAGTCTATAGTCAGGGAGGTCAATTTGCGTGGGTTTAGGATTTAGGATTTAGGAAGGATGTTGGAGAATGCTTTGTTTAGTAGATTGCAAAATGGCAGCTGCATTTATGGGTGCGACATTGAATCAAGGCTGTTACACCTAAAAACTAACATATTTGAAAGGTTTGAAAGATCACTGTGACTACATTTACTGCAACATTGTCCTTTTTAACGCCATTAGTCCACCATCACCAAGGCACTAGTACCAGGGCTGTGACTGGAAACGAGATTTGATAGTATGTTTCTGCCTGATTGGCTGTGATGAGATCTAGGGTCTGCAAAGGAGTGGAGCGTGGGAGAGGCTTTTATATCCGCTATCTTTAGTCCTTGAACTTAACAACAGATAATTAGTTCAGGGGAAGCTGACCATATTCCCAACTCGGACAAAATAACTGATATCCTTTTTCTGTTTTTGAATTGTTTCCATTTTGGCATCATTCTCTTATTAATCAAACTAACCCTTACTTTAAGAGTAAGATACTTCCAACAATTTTTCTTCTTTAGGTGCCTGCAAATATTATATGTTTCGTCTATCAAAATGGAAAGTTTACAGAAATCTGTTCTTGTTTTGTTCAGGTCGTTGATCAGTGTGAGTAATATAGATCTGTCGTGGAACAGCTTGGAGGCATTTCAGGTGCATCAGGCTTGTTCTCCCCTGTGTTGCAGCTGATTTAAATCAGGTTCTTCCCCAACTGATGCCTATTTACTTCCGTATCTTGTCATGTATTGATTTATACTGTAGCGATAGTAATGTGAATTCTAGTTTCAGTACCACAAGTGTAGATCATAGTCGATTCTTTTTAGTTAACTTCTCACCTGAAAAGGATGAGCCCTGCAGCATTATCAGGAAACAAGTTTGCGTGAATTGTCCTGGCTGCTTAGTTGTAGTATTTATGATGATTCGAAATTTGGGAATGTATATGTCATGCCCATACATATTATAGAGTACTCCTACATGTACCGAATTTTACTATAGTATTTGTAACAAGTAATTCAAACATAGTTCTCGCGTTTACTTACTACATAGATTGCTTTAGGCTGTAGAAAAGGACTACTCGGGGGTGCCATGGATAACATTTGAAACTTGTGCGCTAAGCCACTGAACTATGACCTCTGACTTAGCCCCCTTTCTTTGGGTATGTTATTGGTAAGCTCTTATTTTGTCCTTAAGTTCCGCCACTCTTTATCCGCAAGGCAAACCTACTCACATCACATTTTGGTCTTGTGGTAATCAATACGAGCCTCAAGGCTGAAGAAAAGGACTATTCGGGATAACATTTGAAACTTGTGTGCTAAGCCACTGAACTATGACTCTTAGCCCCTTTCTTTGAGTATGTTAACGGTAAGCTCTTATTGCGTCCTTAAGCTCCGCCACTTTTTATCCGCAAGGCAAACCTACTCACAATATCAGATTTTGGTCTTGTGGTAATCAATCGAGCCTCAAGGCTGACTAGGTCTTGGTGACAATAAGAGTTGTACTTTGCAGCAAAATAAGCCGACAAGAATTCTGTTGGCTGTGCTCCTGTATGCTTTTTCTTCTTTTGCTGGATTGGTAGGTGATGGACCTTGAATGGCAAAATCCTTGTGAGTTTGAGGTTAAACCCAAAATTTCAACCACAACTCCATAAAAAACAAGTTGTTAATAAATCCTTATTAAGAAGGTGAGGGAGATGAAAATTGAAAGTTGAAACCCCATAACCTTTACAGGAGTTCGTATTATGACGTAAAAACTGCATAGCGTGAGTATTGTGTATTACATATTTGTATTGAGGGTTACTACGAATTAGGAAACTCTGACACTCGTGGGTGGGTCGCGTTCGTTGAATTAGTTGGGTTTGTCAAAGTTGCGATGGTTGTGGATGAGTTGAGATGGTTATGGTTTAATTGTAGAGGCCGAATGCATTGGGGAGGTGACTGGCAAAGGTAAACAAATAACCAAGATATCCAATTTGAAAAAAGAAAGAAGTAATAAGCAATCAATTGGGAAGAAGAGTATAATTGATTGGGTCAGGGAAGTGGCTGGGCGGCGTGGATGGAGATGAAGGAGGCGGGCGAATGGTGAACAAGGTAAACAATCAATCAAGACATACAAAATGTTAAAAAGTTACTAAACAAATGACGGAGACGAAGAGTGCAATAAATGGCTTTAAATTCTCAATAAAATGGTCCAACCCTAATTTATTTACACAGACCACAGTAATGCAGTATCACTGTTTGACTGTTCTCAAGTCTTTTTACGGTCTCTTGACCTTTTCTTCTTCCACTCCTTTTCAAGTTTTAATCAATGGCAACCGTAGACTTTTCACTACAAGGTACATGATGGTTACTCTTCAGTCTTCAGCATTCTCTTTCTAGTGTGTTGCACGGAAGACTCGTGCGAATCCTTTATTTTAATGTGATATGACCTGCGATTTCATTGGAGACTTACGTCGGTACAACTTTAAATGGAAATATTGCCGACGGGTTATGGACTAGAGTTCAAGAATCTAAAATAAACCCACTGCCCAAGTGCTAGTTATAGGAGCAATCTCAATTCCTGAGGTAAAAGCTAGATTGAATTCAGAGGAATGATAACAACCTATAATATTTTCATGTTTGACAGGACTCTTTAACTCTTTGACTGGGTGGAAAAATGTGGAGAGAAAGAAATATTTTTCCATCATTTAGATACCAAATAGGATTGACTGTAAATGGATGGGAGAAAATATCCCACAAGCTAAATTTCTATTTTATCCAACATAGGAAAAATTTGAAGGAAAATCAGCGATGCTACATTCGCCGTCCTTCCCTTTCTATCCCTTTTCCTACTATTGTGTCCATACAAATTCAAATTGGATCCTCTCCAGTAAATGGAGGGTCCAGGACCTTTTTTTTGTTTTTTTTTTGTTTTCACAAAGGGGGAGGATAAGTCTAATTACATCATGTGTTATCGTCCTCGTCCCTTTGTTAAAATCCTCATCCCTTTGTTAAAAGGGTTAAATCCAGTCTCGTGCAAATTACAATGCACAAGGGCATGTTCTTCCGAGAGCTTGATTGTGTGGTTAATTACCAATGCCACTTTTTTCTTAGGGCTTGACTGCAATACCATCATGATTTTATTTCCCAAGTTATTTTGTTTGTGTTTGGCAAATGAATAATAATTCAATCGTAAACTATTTGAGGACAAATGCTTTACTTGCCAAATTCTTGTTGGAAAAAAAAAAATTAGGTGGTTTTGGGATGACTTAGAAGCGGAGACTGTGCTTTCTAAACTTCCCACACTTGAAACTGATTGCGATATTACAATGTGTTTTATGCTTCGGCTTATTCGGCTGAGGAAAGCTGGATGATTTGAGTTTTTGTTCCTATGACAACTGAGTAACTGATGTATGGTGTAGTTCATTTTTTCTCTAGACTGAAACTAGAAGACTGTACTGTGTTAACTTGCTGTTGCTTTGGCTCACTTGTTCACTCATGAACTGGTCTGTAACTATTTAACATTTAAAGTATCTTTCTGCCGGTATGTAATACCTCCATGCTTCTGTTAAAAAGATACCTCTATGCTTTTAATTTGCAAAAGTAAGAGATGTGGTGCTGACTAGGAGTAAATCTTAGGATTCTTGTCCCTTGAAGCCTCCATAGGTTGCCTGTTTTCTCTATAGCGATATTGTGGAACGTTAATAATATAGCTTAGGGATAAAATTGATGACTCCGTTTCCAAAAAAATCCTATTTGGCTCAGTTCTGTCAGTTTTTGCAACTTTAACGATTCAACGATCTATCGTGGTTTTTTTTACCCTTGTAGCAAAATATAGGATTAAAAATTTCTGAAACTTAAAAAAAGAAGAAATTCAAACTAAATTAAATCTTATTAATAGCTTAACCACAAAATTGTTGTTTTATTTGGTGACCTTATGTGATCGTCGATGATTGATACAGCGAAGATACCCAAACTTGGGAAAAATAAGCCTGTTAGAGGATTTAAAAAAACTGTTGTTCAGTATAATATAACCTTGTTCAGGCTTTAAATAGTGACCTTATCTCCTCTTTTCCGAGTAATATTTTTCAAGAGGTCTTCTTTAAAATGATTTTACGCTTGGTTAGTGCGAATCCATTTTACTAAACACCTATTTTCCTCACTAAACTGTGGGTAATTATGTAAACTGTAAGGTGGTTTTACTACACAAAAATTGAATGCTATTTGTGTTTTTCAGTCCGTCTTGCCTGTGACGGGTGTGAACACGTCACAAGCACGTCACAAGCTTGTGACGTGAGACATTGTTCCAAACAAGGAAGATGTTGTTTGTACGTTCATATTCCTCACTGCATAAACTGCATTGTCAGTAAAACCTAGCAGCTTGCAACTTGAGGGAAGTACTGTTGAGTATTGACTATTCTTGATATTTTCCAAATTTTATGCCCTTTCTCCCTTCTTCGTCTTTTGCACCTTCTAGGTTAGTCAGATCTAGGCACTGACATCCAGAACTAGTATGCTTTGTGATCACTGTATTTCCCTTTGAAATTTGAACGAAAATATGGTTTTATTGTGGGTTTTAATGCCCTTAGTCTGTAGTTAGCAATATAAAGAGATTGTTTCTAAATGACCCAAGCAAGATGACTATTACGTCGAAATCTGCATTGAAGGACTTCTACTTCACGATAGAAAGAAGAGCATAATCCGGAATCAAAGAGGAAGAAGTCTTTTGATTTCATTGGAAATGGAAACTTACTCTGTAGTTGATACACACACTAATTCGGTTTGAGACTTTGAATTATTAGCTAGGGCCACTTAGGGGTATTGTTGTCATCAGATTCTGGTTTGATCCATCTGCTATTGTTGCAAACTTGCAAATGTTGCAATTAACCCGTGTTCCACACTGGACTCTTTACCCTTTATTTCGGTTTACTACACACCATGGAAGAAACAATTTGGTGAATGACTAGTTAAAGAAACAGTATGCAAGTTATTTTACCAATTCTTGATTACCAGGGTTGTTTGGTAGCTTTTTGTATGTTTATTTATTCATGATTTGATATAACTAGCTCATCTTGTGTTTGCTGATCTTTATGATTTTTACTGTTCCAATAAAACATGTAGGAAACACGTTAAGGACGAGCTTATATCACCAGCCTCGAAGAACATCAAAACATTACATAGATTATAGTCCTTGAGTTCGTCCCAGCATTTCTTGCTGGAGATCAGCATTCTATCAAGTCAGTCTTCTTCATAACTCTTACTATGTTTTTCAACGAGATATTTTGACAGGCTTGCACCTTGAGTACATGATATACTAGTTATATAGTGTGCGCCATTTGTTTTTCTTCGAGTCACCCTCTCCATCTAGTAAGCTAGGATATCAGGGCTCGGAAGCTTCAGAAAATGTTATTTCTCTTATTGCGGAAGCCTTGGGTTATGGCCTTATGGGAATAGAGATACCTCAAAGTCGTTCAAGATAATATTTGTAATAAATTATATATGTAATTTGTAACGATTAACAATTCTTGGAAAACTGCTGACCTTTTCAAATGTAATTACATACAGCAAATAACTTTTAAATTTAGTGAACTAAATGTCTAATCATTGTTTTTTTTCATTTTTGCCACCCATAAGTTTATTTCTACATTAGAAGATTAGTCTACTTTTCTCATCCAGCAAAAGTAGGGTTTGCAAAATTGCAATATGCTGCGGAATTTATCACATTTAGGCAGCAAAATAAGAGGAGCTTTTGATATTTTTCTTACAAGTTCATTTTTAGAAATAGCTTCCCCTGTTTGAGTGTGAAGAAACTCAATATTCCCACATGTGAGGTTATCCCACATGGATA
>JAOWBH010191870.1:0-18063 GCA_028566215.1 Silene coronaria
GACTTAACAACTCTAACAACCTAACAACTTATAACTAACTTAGTCTGTTAATAACTAACTTAGTACTATATCTCAGAGCCCCCCCTCAAGCTGGACAATCTTTAAATCTAAGTCCAAGCTTGACAGAAAGACTATGATGTTCATAAGCTCCAAGTGCTTTAGTCATTATATCTGCTAACTGCAAAGTACTTCTGACATGCTGTGTAACAAGAAATCCCTCCTCCTGCTTGTCACGAACATAATGACAATCTACATTTAGATGCTTAGTTCGCTCGTGGAAAACAGGGTTTTTCGAAATATGCTCAGCAGCAGTATTATCACAAAACAACTTAACTGGCAGAGGTACATGGATCTGTAATTCTTTCAGAATATTAACCAACCACACAAGCTCACTTGTGGTATAAGACATGGACCTGTATTCAGCCTCAGCTGAGCTCTTACTGACTGTAGGTTGTTTCTTAGTCTTCCAAGATACAAGTGAATTACCCAAAAATATACAGAAACCAGTCAATGACCTGCAACTGAACGCACAGGAAGCCCAATCTGCATCACTATATGCTTGAAGCTGTAAGGGTGCTGTAGAAGAATAAAACAATCCAGCATTGATAGTACCCTTTAGATACTTAAGTACATGTACAACAGCTTGATAATGAGTTTCTCTAGGTTGACTGAGAAATTGACTGAGATGTTGCACACTATAAGAAATATCAGCTCTAGTCATGTTGAGATATAGCAATCTCCCTACTAATCTTCTGTACTTCTCAGGATCTTCTAATAACTCCCCATTATCAATTGAAAGTTTCAATCCTTTCTGCATAGGAAACTTGACAGGAGTACAATCTTCAAGACCTGCATCTTTTAAAATGTCCAAGACATACTTCCTTTGGTTTAAAAGGATCCCATTAGCATTCCTGGAAACCTCCAAGCCCAAGAAATATCTTAATTCACCCATGTCCTTGATAGTAAATTTCTTATGCAAACTATCTTTCAAAATTTTGATGTCATCAAGAGAGTCACCAGTGACTAAAACATCATCTACATAAATCAAAACCACCAAAAATCTTTTGGAAACAACATCAATTCTGGTGAACAGACTATAGTCATACTTGGATTGGATAAAACCCAGACTAATCAAGAAACTACTTAACTCTAAATTCCATTGTCTGGAGGCTTGCTTTAAACCATACAATGATCTTTTTAGCCTACAAACCTGATTGGGTTTAGCAGCAAAATATCCTTGTGGAGGCTTCATATAAACTTCCTCATCCAAAAAACCATGTAGAAAAGCATTGTTTATATCAAGTTGATGCAAATGCCATTTCCTTATGGCTGCTACTGCTATCAAGGTTCTGACAGTAGTAAACTTTGCTACAGGGGAAAAGGTGTGTTTATAATCCTTATCCTTTATTTGATTATATCCCTTGGCAACCAATCTTGCTTTAAACCTCTCTATACTCCCATCTGGTTTATACTTAATCCTGTAAACCCATTTACTTCCAATAGCTGTTTTATCTTTAGGAAGTGTAGTAAGTTCCCAAGTATGATTATCCTCCAAGGCTTGTAATTCTTGGGACATGGCAAGAACCCATCTGCTGTCAGTTGCAGCATGTTTGTAAAAGATTGGCTCATGTTCTTTCACAACATTACAGAATGATTGAATGTATTCTGGATCAAACTCTGTCATATTGTTAAGAACTTGAACATGAAGAGCATTAGAATGTGTCAATGAAGAGGGCGAAGATGATTTGAATCCTTGTAATAAAACTGATGGTCTCCTTGATCTATCCGACCTTCTTAAGTTGTCATTAAAAGAAGTAATATGAACAGACTCTCCAGAATTAACAGGAGTAGAATTGATATCAGAAGTAGTTGACACTTCAGTAGTAATATTTGTCTCAGGAATCTCTGTAGTTGTATGAATAACAGATGGATTTGGAGAAGTGTAATGATGAATAATTGGCAAAGTAGCCTCTTGTAATAAAGGCAAGATTGGAGACTGATCAATCTGGGAGCTATTTTTGTAAGGAAAGCAGGATTCTTGAAAGACAACATCTCTGCTAGTAAATATAGTATGTTTGTCCAAATCATAACATTTATATCCTTTTTGATTATAGGGATAGCCAATGAACAAACATTTTCTGGCTCTCTTATGAAATTTGTCAGTCATAGTAGGTGGGACAGAAGCATAACATAAACACCCAAAAGTTCTCAATTCAGAATATGAAGGTTGAACTTTAAATAACATCTCATAAGGTGAATTCCAAGATAAAAACTTTGTTGCCATTTTGTTAATCAAATAAGCAGCTGTTAGCAAACATTCACCCCATAATTTAATGGGAACATTAGAATGAAATCTCAGAGCCCTAGCTGTATCTAACAAATGCCTGTGTTTCCTCTCAACTCGACCATTTTGTTGAGGCCTTCCTACAATACTTGTTTGATGTAAAATACCTTTCTCTAAGAAAAAATCTTTGCATTGATGTTGGAAAAATTCTGAACCAATGTCAGATCTTATATCCTTAACATTTTTATCAAACTGAGTCTTAACAAAGGAAATAAAACCTTTAACCAAACCAGGAACTTGTGTTTTATTCTGTATTAAGAAAATCCAAATATTTCTAGTGTGATCATCTAAAATAGTAAGAAAAGACTTTGCTCCAGTGAGAGTAGGAACTTTGTAAGGACCCCAAACATCCATGTGAACAAGATTAAAGGCAGATGTAGCATAAGAAATACTTCTAGGAAATGGTAAAGAATGATGCTTTGCAAACACACATGATTCACAAAACAGAGTCTTAACATTCTGTAAATTCAAATCAGGAATATGCTTGAGTTTTTCCAGAGAACTATGACCTAGTCTGGTATGAATTAACTCTAGAGAATTATTTTGATTAGATTTACAAGGCTTCACAGAATTACAAACATGAGAATTGATTGAATGTTTGGCAACAAAAGTAAATCTATATAAATCTCCATGCCTATAAGCAGTAGCCACAACTTCTTTACTTGAAGGGACCTGAAAGATGCATTTAGAGTTAAGAAAAGTGACATTCAAACCAGAAGAAGTGATTAGTTTACCTACAGATAATAAATTTTGCTTAAAGTCTGGAATATACAAAACATTTAGAAGAACAATTTTATCAGATAATCGTATATTCCCAACCTTATGCACAATCTTATAAGAGCCATCAGGCAATCCAACAAAAACAGGCTTAGAAAGAGTATGCACTTTATACATTAAACCTAGCTCAGATGACATATGATCTGAAGCTCCTGTATCAACAATCCAATCAAGAATAGAAGAATGCATATTAACAGCACAAGCTTGAGGAAAGTTATACATACCAGCAAAATTAACTGAAGACTTAAGAGAAGAATCAGCAAAAGAAGTGCTTCTGTCAGAGAAAGCCTTCATAACTTGCTCAATGACAGTACTTACAATACCCTGCACCATGTCTGGAGAAACAGCATTACTGGAACTGGCATGATCAGTGTGATTAAAAGACTGAGGAGCAGCAACATTAAGAACTCCAGAATTAGTGTCCAAAGGAGTAACATCTTCATACTCATCATCTTGATTCAAGAATAGGGTATTAGCATGATGAACAGATGGATTTCCAGCAGAAACTTTGGCTTTTCCTTTATTTTTCTTAGCATTAAAGGCCTTAAATTTGTAACACCTTTCAAGAATATGACCCTTAATGTTACAAAAGGTACAAGTTTTGAGCTTATAACAATCTGCTTTGATATGACCATATTTCTCACAATGGGTACAGTAATTAGTGTCAGCAGAAATAGCAGGAGTTTCAGCAGTAGCAACCCTTGGATTGAAATTCTTTTTTGATGTATATGCAGCAGTTTCAATAAAAACTTCAGAATTAGCATCATTGATACTCTTTTGTTTCTCAATCTTATGCAACATACCAAGTGTCTTATTAATAGGGGGCAAAGGATCCATAGACAAAATATTTGTTTGCACTTGCTCATACCCCGAATTTAACCCCATAAGCATCTGAATTAACTTGGCATGTGTCTCTCGATCAAGAATACGCTTCAACAATTGACATGTGCATGTACTCATAGCACCACAAGTACATCTGGGTAATGGATCCATATGATCAAGATTTGCCCAGATGTTCTTTAATTTGTTATAGTAATCAATTAGAGGCAAATTATCTTGCTTGACATTATTAAGCTCCTTCTTCAATTCATACAATTCAAGAATATTTAACTGGCCATACCTCTCAAAGATATCACCCCACAATTCCTCTGAAGAAGAAGCAAACTGAAAATTCTCCTTTAAAGATGGAACCATGGAATTTAGAACCCATTGTAAAACCAGTAAATCACAGCGTATCCAATGATTATGCTTCTTGTCAGTTTTTGGTGGCATCACAAACTCTCCAGTTATGAAACCTACTTTGTTTTTGGACAACAAAGCTTGTATTATTTCTCGTTGCCATTGAAGGAAGTTAGTACCATCAAACAAGTAGGAGGTGAGTTTGAGTGTCGGCTGATCAGTAGGAGAAACATAAAGAGGATCATCAAATAAAGAAAAGTATGATTGATTATCAGAAGTTTCAGAGTTTTCTGGCATTTTGACAGAATATGATTAAGAATTTTTAAGGAAGATGAAGATTTATGTGAATTAAAAAGAAAGATGAAGATTTATGCGGAAGCGATTTGAAGGTAGGATCAAGAACCTTCTACTAATACCATATGAAACTATATGATTGATGAATTAACTGTAAAATTGTAATAGAGAATTCTGGAAAAGAGAAAGAAGAGAATAGTTTGATTATTATTTTATAAATCAATCTCTAATACAAGGTTGCCTTATATAGTTGATATAAGTCGGTTAGTCTAACAAACTTTTACCACCGACTTAACAACTCTAACAACCTAACAACTTATAACTAACTTAGTCTGTTAATAACTAACTTAGTACTATATCTCAGACGATTCAATGACATTTCACCATATTGATTAACGCAAACTCTCATATGACACGGTTTCATGACAGTATTGTCAAGATACTATCCTTAATTTCTTATAATAGTTGTCTCATTCATTTGTTTACTTATTTCGTTTGTTGTGAGGATTATTGTAAATTTTTAATCAAAGGTAAACAAATGATCGAAATGGAGGGAGTATAAAAGAAACAGACGATTTGATCATCCAAAATCAATTTTTTGCAACCTTTTTATTATTATTGATCGTGGAATAAAATGACTCTTTCATTAGGTACATGATTTCATAACAAGCGTATCCCTATTATATCGTAGATTATAACCACTTTCTCAACCTTGTGCTTCTCCTGGCCAAACATCACTGAGAATTATTGGCATGCTTCTCAACCTACGTGACCCATTTTGATTAATAAATTTGAAAGTCAACCCATTTTGATAATTAATTAGTGAAAAACATTTATTTTGAAAAAAAAAATCGCAAAATCAAAGTATCAATAGGTAACTTATTAACGTTCACATAGAAAAAACTGAAATGTGTAGCGTAAACATAATCAAATATGACAAAAAACAAGAGAAGTAATAGATTAAAAGTAGGATTTCGTAAGAATAATACCAATGGAATTTTAAGATAATTCTCTAATTTGATAGAATTTTAACGGTAACCAGTTGTTTCTTCTTACTTTTTTTTCATCGGCCTCGATGCTGCAAAACAGGTCTATCAAGTTCATCAACTGAACTGGACCTTACAAGATATTAAGGACTACTGGAGCTCGAGTTTAGTGTTTCAGCAAGTATTAAGAAAATCAATGCGTCTTGCTTGTGACGGATAAGTAAAATATGGGATTAGGTGGGATAAGTAAATAAAATTTGAATGGTAATGCTTATATTTTTCCGTTAATGTTTATGAAAAAAAATTGGGAACAAATGTGGATTTAGTGATATATTTCCCTCTTAAGAGAATTCTATAGGAGATCGTAGAGATTAATTTCCTGTAGAATCAGCCGTCGCGATTATCGAGGTGACATTTATTTAACAAGTTTTTGTATGTATTTTATTATCTATTGATGTTTCCTATAAAATTAAAATTAATTCTATTTAGAATAATTATTTGACCAATGCTATACAATTTATTGTGAGAGCTTTCCATTACAAAATTTGGTCGAGTTGGCCGATACACTTTACAAATCGATTGTCTCGGCTGATACATTCCTATTTTTAAGAGTAAATTAGATTTTACTCCCTTTTGAAATCAAAATTTTAAAATTACTTCCTTTTGAAATTTTTTGCTAAAATTACTCCCTTAAATTACATTTTTTGCTAAAATTGCTCCCAAACTCCACTTTAAGTGATTTATTTCGTTTGTTTTTGAACGTATTCCGTTTGTGACTTAGTCAACTTTAAGGTATAACTATGTAGACAAATGTAGGGGTGGTTCAAAAACAAAGAAAATAAATCAACTTAAATTGAAGTTTTGAAACAATTTTCGGAAAAAATGTAATTTAAGGGAGTAATTTTAGCAAAAAAATGCAATTTAAGGGAGTAATTTTAAAAATAAAATTCAAAAGAGAGTAATTTTAAAAAAATTGATTTCAAAAGGGAGCATTTTACTATTTAGTATATAAAGGATGGATGGTGAGACAACTTATTTAATGTTTTGCTACCGCTAATATAAATTGTCCACATTATTATATACTATTACACCTACTCTTAAAGAGTTACATATAGAAGGAAAATGAATGGAAGAAAACTATAATTGTAAATTGTTACATAAATATCGATTTGACTTTTACATAGGAAGACAATTAAAAAGAGATCTAGGTAATAATGATTAATATCTTCAATCTCCATGTTGACTTCTTCACGTCTATTAATAGAGGAGGGAAGGGTATAAGAATACACAAAATCTCATTTGTGACGGAAGGTATTCGTCACAAGCTTGTAACGGATACCGTTTTTCTCACAAAATACTCATTTAGGGGTGAGTGAGAAGCACATGGGAGGTGCCCCATCTTATCTTCTCTCTCCCATCACAAACAAGACTTACTGATAAGAATATATGATCAAGGTACATTAAAACGAAAGTTGGACTAAGGGGCGGATTTAGGGAGGTCCGGGGGCAAGTGTCCACCATGACATTTCAAGATTTTTTTTTTTCCAGATTAGATATTGGCACAGTTGGTAGATGGTGTATAGTTGTTGCAATGCATCCCGTGTTCGATCCCTTGTAGAGGCATTATTATTTTAAAGATTTTGCTTGGAAGTTTTCTTTTATCAAAAAGATGTTCCGAATGAGATTCGAACCTTATACCTTCATTATACTTCATATATGGTTAATGTATGATCTCAATCATTGAACCAATAGTGTTTATTGATCAAATAGGAATTAAATTGAATTATATCTTTAAAAGCAACATCGTTCAATGTTATACATTACATTTTGTTAAAAAAAAAAAAAAAGATTATGTATTTAAGAAAAAATTATTGTACCTCCTAATTTACTCTTCGGACTTGATAGTTTTTAATTAATTCACCGTCCTTTTTTGCCAAAAAAAAAGAGACATGACTTGACACCTTATTGTACCTCCAAATTAGATACAGTTTTTTTTTTGTTGGAAATGATACTTATATAAAAATAAACAAGCGTGACATGAGTTCATACATCAATCAAGGAGGAAAAGAAGGGGGGATAGGAGGATATCCTCCAATGTACAAATCGTTTGACAAAGAAATAGACATAAAATTGGGAGGGTTGGTCCACCAATACAAACCCAAAATCGACTCATTTGCTTAGCGACCCATCTAGCCAAAAGATCAGCACTTACATTGGACTCTCTTGTCTCGAATACAATTCCCCACTCTTGTAAGGCCTGAAATAGTTCCCTACAATCCAAAATGAGATAAGCACTAACATTATGAATCAAACTAGATAAAGTTACATACAACAAAGTTGCATTTAAAGTATTTACAATAAAATGAAAAAGTTTATCTATAAATCACTAATTATTTGAGGTTAATTAATATTTATAGGGTGAAATATACGTATATTATTTGAGGTTAATTATTATTATTATTATTAGTAGTAGTAGTAGTAGTAGTAGTATTGCTACTTTTTAAAGAGAACATTGACTAAAAGAATATAGTCTAATACACAAGGTAAAATAATAACGATGACGGCAGCAGGCAGATGACTATCGTCCTAATCGCCCTCTTTCGCCCGATATTGTGCGGTTCCATTGCCCTTTTAAGGGTCTTTGTGGGTGCCGGAATGGCGGTGGCAATGGCCTCGTTAAAACCGCCATGATTGCTCACCTCCGTGATCGGCACTGTACTGGGGATGCTCAGGCAATCACGCGTAAGTCTCTTACTTCTTTATCTGTTTTTCTGGCTGCTGAGACTACTTTTCGACTTATGGGTATTTGATTATGTGGGGTTTGTTTTAAAACTCATACTCATAGTGCTAGGTGTCGGCATGCTCGGGGGTCTTTTGTTGTGACGCCTAATTGTGGTGATGAGGTTGTTCGTTTTGTCCTTTATGATATTCCCAGACCATCTGACCCCATTAGTTCGCTTTTTCTTGGAGTTATGGGGGCCTCTGATATGGGTTTTGCTGTGGCTTCTCTTGACCGGTTGTTTTCTAAGGGGCTACATACTGTTAAATCCATCCCTCCTAAGTGTCGTCTTGGGTTTTCTCGGGTGCTCAGGGGGGACCTAGATGCGGTGGCTGCCTCCCCTAGTGATCTCTTCTGCTGGGTTAACTTGCTAGAGCTGGCAAAAGATGACCCCACCCGAGGAACCCGACCCGACCCGCCCGAAACCCGACCTGATACAACCCGAAAAATGGGCGACCCGAAACTGAACCGACCCGACCCAACCCGACCCGTTAACCGATAACATCATTATTATTTTCAACCCGGACCCGACCTAAACCGACCCGACCCGACCCGTGACCCGATAATGAATTAGCTTAATAATAGTCTAAATAAGACCAAATTGACATTAATCTTAATTATTTGTACTTAAAACTAAAATTAATACACTTACACGTTGTTTAAACATAAAATTACCCATCTAAAACTAAATACATGAGAGAATAAATGCCGATAACCTGGCCTGATACGGACCTACTAACGACCCAACCCGACTTGCCACCCGCTGATGACCCGACCTGAAGATGACCCGACATGAACCGGCCCGACCCGAACCTGTCACTGACCGACATAACCCGAACCCGATATGACCCGACCCGCTTTGACCCGACCCGTAACCGACCCGAGTGACCCGATTGCCACCTCTACTCGTCATGAATGAGATTGATCGGTTTTTAAGTTAAAAGACTTCAAGAGGATATTGAGTGAAGGACACCAAGGGGGTTGACACCCAGTGCACCAATCACTGCTTGTTTTTTTACTATCTTTTTAGGGAATGCAGATAAAGGGAAAATCTTAGGGTATCAGTCTACCACAGTGCAGTGTGATAGTCGTACACTCTTACCTGTCTGACGTTGCTTAATTATTCCACAAAAGATACCATTCTGGAAATTTAAGGCGACTAGTGTGAAGGGATATTAAATTCCTTAATCACAAATTGTTAGATGACGATATTAGAGATTATAACAATTAACTTACTAATATAATTTGGATTTTAATGATAAAATCTATTATTATAAGAATTAAATTACTTTTATTTAACAATTTGGTTTGGAATTTGATATTTATGATCATTCATTAGTAAATATAACCTTAAGAAAATGAAGTTATTTATATATGGTATGTAAATAAAAAGAGGATGGAGGTTAGATTAATTATTGAGAGTGGGACCACTTATTATAAGGTAGACAGGAAGCTTGAGCGAGGAAGTTTAGAGTTTTGTTATTCTTTTAGTAAAAAAGGGATTTCTCTAGCAAGCCTTTACATATCTGTCTCTTGTTCAGAAGAGACAAGTAAATCATTGAGCAGTATAGAGGCATTGTCCTCCCTCCTCATATTCCCACTTCTAACTCCCTGTTACTGCTCAAGCCTTCTGAGGCCCATATACAACTAATGCAAGTGCTATGGTGATCATTATTTGGTATTGCCTGTTGCAGGCCTTTTCTGGACTTGATGAAGGGATTGAAAAGCAAAGCAGACTGCTTGGAAATACCGCTTTGGATGCGGTTTTAACTCCACAATTCTTGGTCCAAATCGGAATTTTCACAGCTGTACCTATGATAATGGGTTTCATACTAGAGCTGGGATTGCTGCAGGTTTGACTCCCTATGCTTCACTTTTTGGCTACTGTATCTTAAGTGCTTCTTGTTTCATATCAAAAAGTAGTGTTTTTGAATTTTCTACGCGGCAGTTATTCTTGTTTTGCTTCCCTTTATGCAGTGTTTATAAATTGAATCAATCAATCTTTGAAGGGGCTGGGAGTTTTTATGTAGTTTGATGCTTGCAGGCTGTCTTCAGTTTTATCATCATGCAGTTGCAGCTGTGTTCGGTTTTCTTTACGTTCTCGTTGGGAACAAGGACTCATTACTTCGGACGGACAATCTTGCATGGAGGTGCCAAAGTAGGCTTCATGAAATTCCTTTTGACACAGTCTCTTTCTTAACTTTTTTGTTCAATGTTTGTTCTGTTTTGTGAGTCGCTTATATTTGTAATTGCGGTTCACAGTATAGAGCTACTGGCAGAGGATTTGTTGTACAACACATAAAATTTGCTGAGAACTACCGGCTTTATTCTAGAAGTCACTTTATCAAGGCGTGAGTTTTTCTTTCTTGCACACCTGCGGCGTAACTTATTTCAATATTCAATGTGTTTAACTTGCGTGCTTTGTACTGCAGACTTGAAGTAGCTTTGCTGCTCACTATGTTCATTGCATATGGCTATTCAAGAAAGGGTGCTGTTTCTTTTGTATTGTTAACACTTAGCAGTTGGTTCCTTGTGATTTCCTGGCTCTTTGCTCCATATATATTCAACCCCTCAGGGTTTGAGTGGCAAAAGTAAGTTTCATTGCCTTCATTCTTCCCTTGTTCAACATCCTTTGTGACAATCTGTTTCCTTCCGTATTCCTTTAAACAAATCCCTTTTTTTCCCCTGTTGACCTCCTTAGTCTACAACTTTGTTAATTTCTGTGATCGGGCAAATATAAACCCTCATCAAGAGACTAAAAGAGTTCCCAGTTAGATCAGATTCATAAAGACTAGATGGCACTATGTCAGTGAGGCACTCTTCTTTTAAATCCATAGTCCATGGTATAGAACGTTTCCTAGAAAAGAATTTTTTTAAAATTGTGTAAATTCTGGGGCAACTTTCTGTTTTGAAGTTTTGGGCGACTTTTTTCTAGACCTGTCAAACAAATCGAGTCGTGTCGGGTTTGTGCCACATGTACACGGGTCACGAACCCCTCAACCCAATTAAATCTCGTGTAGCGTTCGTGTCAACCCACTTTCATAAATTGGTCATCAACCCTCAGCCCAAACCAAACCAAACCAGTTAATTTCATGTCGGGTTTGTGTCATGTTTTTGTGTCATGTATATATTTGGAAAGTTAAAATATATTTAGAGGATCAAGAAAAAATAATATTAAATTAGTAAACAGGTCATTCGTGTCGGGTTCCTGATTAGAGAATTTAACCCAAACCCGACCTAATTAAATCTCTTGTCGTGTTCTTATTGGGGCCCACTTACATAAATGGGTCATTAAGCCCTTAAGTCCTCAACCCAAACCCGGTAATTTCGTGTCCTGTCCGTGTTTTGTTTGCGTGTTATGTCATTGTTTGCCAGCTCTACCTTTTCACGCTAAAATTGTCCCTTGCAGAATGACGAGAGAACTTGGTTGAAAATGTTGAATAATTCATCAAAGACATCTCTGTGAAAAGTACCTTAATAACCTTAAGAAAACAGTCGTGTTTTGCTGTCCTTTAAGAAAAATAGTGCTCTAGACCACTGAGGCTCCATTTTCCCGTCTGTCAATCTTCTTTTTCAGCCTAGAATGTTTCAAAGAGGTCTTTTACCCCTTTAATTAATGCATTACTATCTAGTCATCAATCAGAGAATAACAAAGAACTAAGAAGCTGAAATAGGGAAATGTTTGTATTGTAAAGTAACTACGCTGCTGAAGTTCCCATCAGTGTAGTAGTTTTTGTGGACTGTCATTTTCCTGTCATAACTCGGATGACAGCAAGTGTTGTCTTTTTTTTTTTTTTGTTAAATTTTAACGTATCTTTTTAATTTCTTTTACATATTGCTCTGTTTGTAACACGAAGTCGATACAGCATTATTTCAATGATTTAGAACTGTTTTCTTTTGTAAACAACAGGACGGTTGAAGATTTTGATGACTGGGTCAGTTGGCTTCTGTACAAAGGCGGTGTTGGTATAAAAGGAGAACACAGTTGGGAATCCTGGTGGGAAGAAGAACAGGTTTTCTTACTGCTCCAATGATTTAACAGTCTCATGTGATTATTTTTGTGCTCATTGTCTCGAATGATATCTTCTTTAAGTATCATAGCTCGCACCATACCTGAAGGTATCACTGAGTGATTAGTTAAGCATGAAGTGAATATTCTCATGTGATTAGTTAAGCATGAAGGTAACCAGTTTCCCCCTTTATTTCTATGTTTCAAAGTACTTAGTAATCAAATTACTGAATGATAAGTCTCATGTGATTAGTTAAGCATGAAGTTCTCACTCCTTATATCCACCAGTTCCCCTTTATTTCTATTTTACAAAATACGTAGTACTTGTACTTCGTAAGATTTATAATATGTGGACATTTTCAGACATTGTTATAGATGGTCTCTTCAGCGAATAAAGTACTTTGTACGAGGCCAGTCCATGAAATAAATTGATAAACCTGGAAACTAATGTTGTTAAGTACTCCTAGACACGGCACAAAAATTCAGAGTCAAGTGAGTCAGCTACATAAAGCTGTGGGGCCATCAGTGCTCTTTTTCTCGTAATATAGCATCATGTACGGAAACGACAGTATTTTGGCATTGATAAATGATACTTCCTCCATTCCACCCAGTACTATACATTTACTTTTTGCACAATAATTTAGGAAGGAGAAAAACATGTGGGGTAAAGCAATGAATTTACCTATCTACCCGCTACCACAAGTGGCTTAGTATTTATCACTGCCAAAATACTGTCGTGAAGAGAAGATTGGTATATAGATGGATTTGCATTTGGTGTTTGTATTTGTGGAAAATGGGTAACAATTTGAGGCAGAAAAAATACTGATGAAAATTCAACAAAAAAATATAAATTTGTATGCAAAAATAACACATTTGGTAAACTTTTTTGGCACAAGGGCAGTATTGAGGGAGATCTGTGATGGACTCATAATACATCCGTGAAATCCCTATTTTGCGGCTGTCGGCTGATATCACATTTGTCTACTGTGTACCTTTGTAATGACACTTTTGGTTATCCTGCAGATGCATATTCATACTTGGAGAGGCCGAATCCTAGAAACAATTTTGAGCTTGAGGTTTTTCATGTTTCAATATGGTATTGTTTACAAGCTCCACTTCATGGCTTCAAGCACTTCACTTGCGGTGAGTTGCTTGCTCTTTGTAGCATATACTTTAGTTTCTTTCATCCTAACGAGTCTTTTCTTCTTACCTTTTTTCACGTAAGGTTTGTGTGAGTTTGGTCATGTAGAAACTTTCCTTGTCTCCTTATAGCCTTACAAGTAGTTTGATTCATGTCCATAAAGTACGACTATTTCTACGCTGGCCACTACAGACCTACCACAACTTTCCTTGATACTGGATTGAAACCAGTAATGAATGTCAATACGACACCTACAGGCAGAGTTGTTGTAGCCTTACAAGTATACGTCTCTCTTGTCTAAGTATTCTTCGGTTCTTCCAGATGGTTGACCTTTTCGGATGCGTTGTTCAACTATTTTTATTTATTTTTTGCTTTAACCTTGGTACGATACTTGTGGGCACTTTTTGTTTAAATGACATGGAGAGTCTGCAACCTCTATGAAATTTGGTGAATTACCTGAGCATTCCTGATGGCTTGCTATTTGGACAGTTTACTTGTGAGACCTGTAGAAAAAACCCGAATTTTGATATAATTAGATCTCTTGTAAATATATAAATCATTATGGCTGATAATTTATCTGAACATGTAATCAGGATCAATTATATAAAGGGCTTAGTAAATGAACCTCGGTGAAATAAGCCACAAATCTTGGTCTAGTTAGTAGTGTTTATGCTAGGATTATAGCAAGTAGCAACTGACTTAGTAAGCTTATCGACTACCTATGTGAGGGATGATAGTTCAAACCTTTGACGACTTTTGAACTCAGAGTGATGTTAGTTAAGTTACCACACTTCCTACAGTTTCACCTATGAACTAAGTGCCATATCTTCCTTACGGAGTAGATTCTCATCTAGTTGTTGAGTCATGAGCTACAGGGTTCAGTGCGTGTTGATAAACTGAGGGTACATCGGTACAGTTCTATTCCTGGTTTTTATGTTAGACTTGCATCAGTCACATTTTCTGCTTGTGCACATAATGTGTTTATCTGAACATTAGCTTTGAGTTAAATTGTACGTCATTGCTTATTTGCTTGTATATTTACTTTTCAGCTATATGGCGTGTCGTGGATTGTTTTAGCAGTCATTGTCATTATATTCAAGGTTTGCTTCCATTACTCATCTCTTGCATTTAATTAGTTTTTTGTAATTATCTGATGCAACTTATAATTTATTTATTTTTATTTTGCAGATATTCAGTTTCAGCCCCAAGAAGTATGCCGGCTTCCAGCTATGGATGCGATTTTTTCAGGGTGTCACTGCCTTGGGACTTGTAGCAGCCGTTATTCTTGTCATTATCCTCACTAAACTGACCATTCCAGATTTGTTTGCATGTGTCCTTGGATTCATTGCGACTGGATGGGGAATTCTCTGTGTAAGTTAATCTAACCTGAATGTATGTATATATTGCCTTGTTTTTTTAATCCTAGGGAGTATTATATGTCAGCCATTTTACCCTTTTACCCCATTGCAATCGAATTATCAAGGTTTTAATGTTACTGTAGCTTCATTTTGAGACAGTATCGGCTGCCTTTATAGCACGAAGGCTTAGAACAACCAAAGACTAATTGAGTCTGCGATCAAGTCTCAAACCAAGATGTAATGCTGCATTTGACCGTCATGCACTGTGCTACCCCTTCTAAGAGTTCTAACCTTGTAAAATTGTTTCCCTCCGTTCTAGATTGCGATAACATGGAAGAAGGTGGTGAGAAGCATAGGATTATTGGACTCAGTTCGGGAGTTTGCTAGAATGTATGATGCGGGGATGGGTATGCTCATCTTTGCGCCGGTGGCAATCTTGTCATGGTTCCCATTTGTGTCAACGTTCCAATCTCGGCTACTCTTTAACCAAGCGTTCAGCCGTGGACTTGAAATTTCAAAGATCTTGGCTGGAAACAAAGCAAATGTGCAAGTATGAGAACCTGATGTTTAGATTTTGTAAATGCAGGAGTGGTGTGTCGATTTTGAAGTTCTGGCTCTTAGCATAGAATTTTAGATTAGTCTCTTGTAAAATGTCGAAATATTCTTTAGATGTATAAAAATTCGCGACTTTTTTGGTGCCCCGAACTCTGTCTTGCATGAAAATTGTCGCTCAAATAGTTCATCCATCATTTGAGAATGAACCGGCAGATTTGGTAATTGCTGCTGATGAATAAACCACGTATCAAAATCTGAATAAAAAAAAAAACTACAAAAAATTATTTCTGTCAAATATACAATGTGAGCTGACTTCAAATTAAATGATTATCGAACATTTTAACAAAAAAATGTTTGGTGTGGAAAAAGGTGGATTAGTTTAATTGAGGGTATCTTGCTAGTTTATAGTTTTATACCCTCTTCATTCTACTTTTATTGTCCATGTATGACTAGATATGTAAGATATCATATTTACGAAAAAAAAAAAATGGTGAAATATCATAAATATCTATTGACCAATAAAATTAAAACTAAATATAAGCAAAATAGGAAATGAAGTTAGTTAAATAGGGATATAATATATAGTTTAGTAGTTTTACTTACTACTCCGTATATGTAAAAATATGACAATGAGGCGGTTTTACACTATATAACATATATTTTAACTAAATACATCTTCTAGTAACTTCTCTTATTAACTACCCATGTTTTAGAAAGGGTATACTTGTCTTTATAATAAGGTTTTACATGAATTTAGCGTTAAATTGTTTACGTAAGATAGCCCTTATATAAAAATAAAATAAATATATAGTACAATTTTTCATATAATTAAAAATTCACGAATTCTTACTTGTGACGGAAAGTATCCGTCTCTTGTAAGAGACGGATACCGTTTCCCCTCACAAAATACCCATTTAGGGTGAGAATTTGTGCACATGGGGGTCCCTCCTTGTCCCTCCCTTGTCCCCTTTACCCATTTCATCTCACAAACTACCCGTCACAAGATCCGACCCGTCACAAGCAAGACTAATTGATGCTAAATAGGGTAACATTTTAAATTTCAAGTACATGTTTTAATTTTACCTACCATTTGTACGTCATTTGACCAAATATCATCTACCTGGCATTTTCAGCTAGTTTACCAAACAGTTTTAATAAATATCAGATACATTTTCATGCATATTTTTTTGCTACCTTTTCAAGTTTTAGTTATCGTTTCAGGTTTCAATTAATTTTTATCTTTTTAGCTAATTTTACTAAACAAATTCCTAATCTCCCTTAAGATAGAGATATATGTTCTACAATTAAATAAACTTATTTTGTAGGCATGTCCATTGTCCAAGTCAAAAATATATTGTCCTGGACAATGATCTAGGCAAAAAAGATTTGGTGGTGCTTAAGTTATGTCCGCAAGAGCTGATCAAATGGCCCATTGGCCAGATCCTATCCAACCCGCTTTTTTAAAGGGCTTGGACCTATTATTTTCACCCAAAAAGTCCTTGGGCAAGCCCAAAAAAACCCAATGTACTTTTGGGCCGGGTTTGGGCCAAGCGTTCGGCCCATATTTTGGCCCGACCTGACCCATATTTATTAATTAATTAATATTTTTTTTATAATGTCTTTTTAAGGAGCGTTAACGTTATAAATAATTCTTATAAACTCACGTCTATATTTTACATGCAACTTTAGATCTGATGTTCATATAACATATGACACCTTTGGGTAAAATTTCAGGCCATTTCATATAATTTAGCTATTTTATCCAAAACTAGTCACTATTTATACGATTTTAACCTCTAAAATCATAAATCATGCAAAATAAAATATTTTTTTCTCAAAATTTACATACATTCTCTAAATATTGCATGTGACTCCATACATAAATTTCGTGGCGAAATTCAAAATATAACTCATATTTACCCATTTTTCTCATATTATGACATTTTATCTCATAAAAATCATAAGTCATGCAAAACAAGTTTGTTTCACACGAAATTTTACATACAATCAGTATAATATGTATATGAGAACATATCCAAAATTCATGGTCAGAAACATCATTTAACTATTTTTCGTTTAAAAATGACATTTTAGTCATAAAAATGACATTTTATACAAATAATTATAAAAATGAACAATAAAAATCCATAAATCATTCCAAATGACCTAGAACACTTTTAGGACCAGAAACTTTATCATGCAAATTAATTTCGTGATTTATCATTATAAAATACAAATTTCAAGTTTTATATGTTAATCTCATTAACTCGGAAAAACTAAGCCGATCTTGCATGCAACAACCATGAAGCTCTGATACCACTTGTTAGAAATACTATATTCCATTATACTCATATCTCATATGTGATTTAAAGTTTTACTCATAAAACCTATTTGATCTTATGCATGCAAGACTAAAAGAGTTAGAAACGATTTCCTTACATTGAGTTTAGAGGGTTTATACTCACTAGGTCTCCTACAAAGTGAGTCTTCAAAACGTGTGCTTGTAAAACCCTTAGATCCAATAGTGGGATCTACTCCTCAAGGATTTGTACCAAGATGACCCCTTAATGCTTACACCAATCTTGATACTAGAAGATTAGTGCAAGTATCCCTTAATAATCTAATAATGTTAATATTAGAA
>JAOWBH010191980.1:0-18062 GCA_028566215.1 Silene coronaria
GATAAACGTTAATCAACTGATTAAAACACAAAGTGTACCCACGTGAACCTCGAGTTTTATAAATGTTACTCGCACTAACTGTGGAGGACACAATCCCCAACAGAAGCCTAATCAACTTCTTCTTCCTTCTTTCCTTTGCTTCTTCAAAACCCGACTCGTTGGCTTCCGATTCCGCATTCCCGTGTCAAAACCTGCGGGACACGACACATAGACCTTAAAGCGGGAAATGGGTGTCGGGAGGCACAAAATGGGACGCGAAACCGCGTCGAAACGAGATAAAACATATGAAAAAAGGGGAAGAAATAGGCTAAAATAATCATGTATCAAATATGTCTGTGCAATTTTGCACGGGTGCTAAGCTAGTTTAACTTTATATTCAATGCTAGAGGGTATTCTTGTAAGGGGCGGTGCCATGATTTAAATCACTGGATAGTGAAACTTTTATAAGTTACTCGTATTTTCCCATTACAAGAAGCATAATCATAAAAATAATATAGATTTTATATACCGGTTCGTATTTTATTATCTATAATAATCCTTTTGTTTTTTATAATTTGCAAATAAGGTAAAATGTTTTCGCGATTATTGTCGTGGTTGTTGTTGATGTTGATAGTGTCATATTTTACACATAAATTCTTGCTTAAGACAGGCATATCCGTCTTAAGTTAAAACGGGAAAAATAGAATAGATGAGGCAAAAGCGAAAAGCGTCTTATATCATACTCTTATCGTACCGTCTCAACCATTTGCTTACCTTTTTATTCCGTGTTAGAGGTATTTTTATCAAAGGTAAACAAATAATCGAGACGGAGAGACTAGGGAGTATATACAATAACAAAGGAGTATTAAATTAGTTTATACATAATCTGGTAAGTTGGGATTTTAAGAATAAGAAGATATGAAATTTGGAGAGAAAACCTAAATTGGGCAAAAAAAAAAAACGCATATAAGGGGAATCGAGCACGGATTTCCTGTACAAAAGACAAGAGCTTCACCACTGGACCCAAATAGTGTAATACAAAAACTAGTTAAGATCTCGTGCAATGCATGCGCGGTATATATAAAGTTGTAATTTTTAGCGTATTAATCATAGGTTAAACCGACACGTTATCAATTTTCATATTTCACGGCTTGTATTTTTATTGGGGAAAAAAAGTAAATGTGTATTTTAATGAGATATATTTTTTTTTAAACTTGAAATTGATGATTTTTTTTATAAGTTTTCTATAAAAAAAAAAAATCATCAGAAAGTTAATAATAAAGTCTTTAGTTTTATTTAGTGCATGTAAATGTGCGTCCAATCATTATAATAGCACTAAATGAAAAATTTAGTAATATATAATTTATGGGTTTATATAAGTTTTATTTTATTTTAATCATAAATTATCTTCTAGAGTTTAATACCAAAATTATATACTTAGATGAGAGAAAAATATGATAAAAGGATAATGCTTTAATTGAAGAAATTAATCAATCAATGTTATTTGTTTCCTTAATTAAGGAAGTGCTTTTGGAGGGAAAACATTTCATAATCTTTATTCTTTTAGTAGATAGGGAGATTAGGTTCAACCTCGCTGCATGTGTATCTTGCTACTACAAGCACTCTTTTTGTTCTGATTATTTATTTATCTTTATTCACCTTAGCAGTAGCGATGTAATATTCGAATTGTCATTGAATGTTCGTTAATTGATCAATCGGAAACGCTAGAATCATGTAATTCGCAATGCAATTGAAAATCAAATTGTTAAACTGCTGGTCACAACATTCACAACAATACAATTCGGATATAACACAAGATCGATCATAGCTATTTAATGTTTAAATTCTTACTGAATCTTCGTAACTTGATTAACCATAAACCCTAGAATTGCATAATTTTGCAAAATCAATCGACGTGCAGCCGAATAATTAGGGGAAAATATACAATCTGGAATGCAACTTAAAAAAAACTAGATTGAATGATGCAGAATAGAGATCAATTTACCAATTTGAGTTGAATTTGATCAATTTATCATAGTTGAAATTCAATTAATCGGTTATTTTGTAGTGCTTTCTCAGATAAATCGATCCTTGTTCGAGTTTTCATTTATTTTCCCTGTAGCTTTACGTTTTTTTTTTCCCAATAGGCAGTTCGCTCTGAACTCGGTTTTTGTACTGTAATTTGAAAGCTTTCCAGCCGCTATGTGGGGGGATGGTAGCGGCTTTGGTCTTATAATTTTTTTACATTGTATCGTGAGCTAGCAGCTTTACTCGTGACAGTCCTGACCAACGAAAACTGAAATCAACCTAACTCGAATTGACATGACTAGAGCCGGACTAACCTAAATTGTATGGCCAAGTCGAGGTCTTATCGTTGAATGCTTGTATCCTCGTCCGAGCAAAGACTAAGACAACTGCACCTGCAACTTATAAGCGTCCAGTGCATTACAGACTTACAGTACTGCATTACTGTCTAACTGTATTCGCTCTCCCGTTCCTCTCCAAGCATCGATGCAGGAAATTCAAGGGAAAACAAGATTCTGAATTTATGGTTCTTGTCATATTTCCCTCACAAATAATATAAAAGGTAAAGAAATGATTGAGACGGGAAGAGTACTAGACAACTGCATCTACAACTTATAAGCGTCCAGTGCATTACAGACTTACAGTACTGCATTACTGCCTAACTGTATTCGCTCTCCCGTTCCTCTCCAAGCATCGATGCAGGATATTCAACGCTTAACAAGATTCTGAAATTTATCGTTCTTATCATATTTCCCTCAATGAATGTAAAAGGTAAAGAAATAACTGAGACGGAAAGAGTACTGATATACGGACTAACTTTCTGATTCCGAATGATTGAACTTTATCAATTGTCACAGGATTAATTAGTGGAGTATTCATTTGTCAGCAAACCAAACTGTTTCATCTCAATATGTACTAGTGTTAGCCCGACTATCATATTCGATTAAAAATATAATCGAAAGCCAAAGATTGCACGAGCTATGTTGCTCAGACACTCGACACTCGGACATGGGGGAGACACAAGACATTTCGGTTTAGACTGAACATGATGGCCATTTTGCATAAATTAGCCAAATCCGGCACATGGACATACACTCATGTCAGATATAAGCGAAAGCCAACGTATGTAAGATTGTAGGAATTATGTTGCTCGGACTCTTCAGTATTACCTCGCATACCCTTGTCAGACCCTCGACACTCGGCCATGCAGTTTTTTCATAAAATAGCCAAATTCAACACATGGACATGCACCCATATCAGATACTTCTAACCAAGTCCGAGCAACATAGACAAACGATTTGTTATACAAAAAAACTGATCATAGTACAACTTGAGGCAGAAAAGTCCAATATTTTTTTCAAAAATTTTTTTGGAAAAAAGAATGAAAATAAATCATTAAAATTATGTGGTTATATGAAAAAATAAAGATGGACCCACAATATCACTCAACCCATCACTAAAAAATTTCATAGGCCAAGAATTTTCCAAGCCTTATCTTGGTAAATAACCTTATGACCTTACATTTAAAGATGTAGATGATCATGTACATGCTATATATTGTAACAATAATATAGTTCATAACCCTCACTCAGACAAGCAAGAAAAAAAAAAGTTAATTTCAAAAGAGTATAGAGAGATATGGCTTCCTTGATGTCTAACGCGGCGGTCGCTACCGCTAGCTCGGCTGCTAAGGCTACCATGGTGGCACCATTCACTGGTTTGAAATCCACCTCTGGTTTCCCTGTTTCCAGGAAGACTAACGTTGACATTACTAAACTTGCTAGCAACGGTAGCAGAGTTAACTGCATGCAGGTATGTGTATTTAATAGTTTACGCGGTTTTATAATAAGTTTATTGTGAGAACGTTTTTTAGTAGCCTGATCGATAGTTAAATTGGCTGAATTATATATTTGCATGGTTTCATAATAAGTTTATCGTGAGAACGAGAGTAATGCTTGTTCATTTAAAACCATTATAGTGTTAAATCGACATTGGCCTCTAGGAAGGCATGTCGACCACATAGACTCAATTTGGTTAATTCGTATAGGACAGTGGACATTGAACAAACTGAAATGTAAACTTGAGCAAAAATCAGTAAACCATTTTCATATTTTTTTGTACGGGGCTGATCGATAGTGAAATTGGTCGAGTAAGTGATGTAATAAAATGAGAAATTCGAAGTATTATTGATGTCTGATGAACTAATCTTGGTGACGATTTTGGTAATGTTATGTATGTAGGTGTGGCCACCACGTAACTTGAAGAAGTTCGAGACCTTGTCGTACCTTCCACCTCTAACCGAGGAGCAATTGTTGAAGGAGATTAACTACCTTCTAGTCAAGGGATGGATTCCTTGCATTGAGTTCGAAGTTGGAGTAAGTTTCTTTTATAAGACGGTTTTACAATTAGACCTGATATAAGACATTTAACCTGTCACTAACAAAGTTGATTTGATGTGGCAGACCGCGTTTGTATACCGTGAGAACAACAAGTCCCCAGGATACTATGACGGAAGGTACTGGACAATGTGGAAGCTACCCATGTTCGGATGCACTGACGCTGCACAAGTTGCAGCTGAGGTCGTTGAGTGCAAGAAGGCTTACCCTGATGCACACATCAGAATCATCGGATTCGACAACAAGCGTCAAGTCCAGTGCATCAGTTTCATTGCCTACAAACCTGAATAAGAAGCTTCTTCAATTATGTTGTTGCTGATTATCTTTCTGAATTAATGTTTGTTGGATACTTTCGTTTCCAATTCTGTTTTTTTCAATTTGTGCATTTTTCTCGGATTAATGGAATGTAATATAGAGTATTCTACTCTTTGCTATTATTCGAGCTCTCTATGTTCATCCATGATTTTCATCTCGCTACCAATATCTTCCTCTAAAATGTTTATTTATACGCGATAATTCATTTAATGTGTGTAAGCTCCCTGTCTGCAGTAGGTCTGTAGGACTGTATCTGAGTAAAATGCCTCAGATACAACACTCGACCCTACAACACTTTCGAACAGGAGTGTCAGGGAAGACTAGACATGATTCAGAAACATGGTATAAATTTGATGTTGCCTGGTTATCTGAGTATCTAGTGTTGACAGCGGAAGAATAACAGCGAAACTTTCCACCTCGCACTTTATTTCAGTCATCTTAGTTTTATTACAAAGTACATTATAACCTGCAAATCACAGAGAATGTCTATACAGAATGATTACCAGGCAGCAGAATGTCTTCAGAATATAGTTTTATACGAGACAGGTCGCTGATGCAGCCTGTGATTCTATTTTGTTAGACCCTGTAACTCTTGTAAGGCATCCAGCCAAATTATACAGTCACAATAACTCGACAATCATTCATCAAAACATCGTAAACCAATCAAGACTAATCCTGTCGAGCCATCCAACTGATTGTTATAGCCTGTGTAATACGGAGTAGTTATCGATTCCTTTCGTCTGAATAACCTGTTTCTAAGCATTTTAAATTGAATTTTGTTCCCATTCTCAAAATCCTCAAAGCTCAATACATTTACCATATAAAGATAGAGATAGAGAGGATGCGAGATTGAGTCGTAACTGATGTTAGAAGGTTTGTTTAGCGGGTACAGGCGTAAAAGGGATTACTGTAAGATAGGGTGTTTGAATGTTAATTGTGTTGTTTATTTCTCAAGAAATTAAGGTATTTATAGTACAAGATTAGAGTGTGAACACCTAACTAATTGAGGCTATGATTATGCTATTTGCTATTATTAACAGGATATGATTATGCTAATTGCTACTATTAACAAGATATGAGATAATTACATTGATTGCTTCTTAATTTAGGTTGATGCTTGATCTTTATTATTTTGGGAAGATATATTTTCAATACGCCCCCGCAAGATGGACGTCGGAGCGATGAGGCCAATCTTGTTTCGTAGGTCATGAAAGCGTTGTTTGGCTAGTGGCTTGGTGAGTGCGTCTGCTAGTTGATCTTTGCTGGCAATATGTTGGATGCGGATTTGGCCTAGCTGGAGTTGCTCTCTAACAAAGTGGAACGAAAGGGCCATGTGTTTCATTCGAGAATGAAAGACCGGGTTTTTGGCATAGAGTGTGGCAGACATGTTGTCACAGTAGATGGTTGGTGGTTTGACAGTGGTAATGTGAAGTTCGTGAAGAAGATTGCGGAGCCAGAGGAGTTCAGCCGTGACAGCTGCTACTGCTCGGAATTCAGCTTCGGTTGTTGACAGAGCTAGGCCGCGTTGTTTCTTGGATGACCAGGAGATGGGGTTGCGTCCTAGATAGAGGATATAGCCTGTGGTAGATAGGTAGTTATCTTTGTCACCTGCGAAGTCAGCGTCACAGAATGCATGTAGACACATAGGAGAGGTATGATGTAGTTGTATGCCATGGGTTTGTGTGCCTTGTAAGTAGCGAAGTAAGCGTTTTAGAGCGGACCAGTGATTAAAGGTGGGGTGGTGAAGAAATTGTGCTAGTCTGTTGACTGTAAAAGCGATGTCAGGTCTTGTGAGAGAGAGATATTGGAGGCTGCCCACAATTGCTCGGTAGTCCGAATGGTTATGGGTTGGTTTGTTATCTTCTCGTGTGAGATGTATGTCGGTTCCCATAGGAGTAGTATTGGGTTTAGCTTCTAGCATGTTGTATTTAAGAAGTAAATCATGTATATATTTAGATTGGTTTAGGTGAAGTCCGCTTGCGTTGGGCGTGACTTCGATGCCTAAAAAATATGATAATGGGCCCAAATCTTTAATTGAGAATCGGTTGGCTAAATGATTAATGAAATCTTCTAAGTGTTTTGTATTTGGACCGGTTACTATTATGTCGTCGACATATACAAGCATATAGATACAGGTGACTTTGGTTTTGAGTATAAAGAGGGAGGAGTCGGATAATGATTGTTTGAACCCGTAAGTGGTTAAGTAAGTTTTGAGTTCAGTGTGCCATGCCCTGGGGGCTTGTTTGAGGCCATAGATTGCTTTGGTGAGTTTGCAGACATGATCAGGTTGGTTTTCATTGACGAAGCCTTGAGGTTGAGACATATAGACATCGTCAGTGAGTGTACCTTGCAAAAATGCATTATTTACATCTAATTGACGAAGCGACCACGAGTTTGTCACGGCAAGAGAGAGAACTAGCCGTACGGTGGTGGGTTTTACAACGGGACTAAATGTTTCAGTGTAGTCAATTCCGGGGCGTTGATGAAATCCCTTTGCAACAAGGCGAGCTTTGTATTGTTTGAGTGAGCCATCGGGGTTGTATTTTATACGATAGACCCATTTGCTCCCAACGACGTTTTGAGACGGGTGTCGGGGCACTAGAGTCCACGTTTTGTTCCTATTTAGAGCATCAAATTCATCTTGCATTGCTTGTCGCCATTGGGTGGATATAAGTGCTTGTTTTACCGTTTTTGGTAAGGCGGTCGAAGTGGTCATGGACTGTGCTATATTTGCGTAGTTTGGGTTGGGTTTTCTAATGTTGTTGTCAAGTCGAGTAGTAATGGTTTTTACGGGTCGGGATGCGGTTGGTTTGGGCTGTTTTCGGCGGGTGGTCGGGTCGGTAGTAGTGTTGGCAGCCGGTGCAGTGGGTGAGGGCGGAAGCGAAGCAGTTGAGTTGGTTTCGGTGGTAGCAGTGGGAGTGTCGATGGAGGGTGGGGTGTGGACAGGTTGTGAGCGACGGGTGTACACCTTCGTAATGGGGGGTCGTGGATGGGTGTTGGATGGAGTGGTGGCGGTTACTGGTTGGGTGGGTGGCTGAGGAAGAATAGGGAGGACGAGTTGACACCAGTCGTCGGGATTGGTGTTAGGAGGAGGGTAGGTCTTTTCGGTTGTAAGGGAAGGAAATGGATATTCGTTTTCAACAAATTTGACATGTCGAGATGTGTAGAGACAATATGTATTGGGTTCAAGGCAGTGATATGCACTTTGGGTGGATGAGTAACCAACAAAAATGCACGGGGTTGAGCGATAGTCGAGTTTATTTTTAGCGTACGGCCGTAGCCACGGATAGCATAAGCAACCAAAATTAATTAATTTGTTGTAATTTGGTTGAGTTTTATGTAACTTGAAGTAAGGTGTTAGTCCATCGAGGGTGGTTGTAGGAAGTCGATTTATGAGATACGCGGCTGTGCTAAAAGCAAATGGCCATAGCGTGGTGGGGAGATGTGCGTGAGCGAGGAGAGCAAGACCCGTTTCTACAATGTGACGGTGCCGTCGCTCGGCATATCCATTATGTTCCGGGGTATGTGGTGGAGAGGTAAAGTGACTTATTCCATTGTCTAGGAGATGGTGTGTTAGTTTTTGGAATTCTCCACCATTATCGGAAAAAAAGCGTCGTATAGGTCGTTTAAAATATTTTTCTACTAATGCCCTAAAGCGTATGAATACCGAGGTTGTTTCCGATTTTTGTTTGAGTGGGTAAAGCCAAATATATTTCGTAAAATGGTCCACGAAAATTACATAGTATTTATATTTTTCGCGGGATGTAATTGGACTGGTCCATAGGTCGGAAAAAATTAAGTCAAGTGGTGCATTGGTTGTAAAGGATGATTGGTTGAATGGTAGTTTCGAACTTTTACTAATTAGACAAGAATTGCAAAAAGAAAAGTCCGGAATTTTAAACGGTAAGCTTTTATTAATTAATCGGATTACATTATAATTAGGGTGGCCCAACTTGTGATGCCACTCCTTAGGTGAAGAGCCGAGACCAACAGTAGAGGTGTAGGCGGTTTTGCTCGATGGGCTCAGCTCGTAGATTCCGTTTCTAGCCCGTCCCTGGAGAAGGGTTGCTCTCGTTGATATCGCCTTAACAAAAAAATCAGAGGAGGAGAAAATAACATAAGCATCATTGTCTTTACATAACTGGGAGATTGAAATCAAATTTCTAGCAATATTAGGAACGTGTAAAACATTTTTTAATTTAAGGGTAGAGAAGGGTAAAGTAGATGAACCTATATTGGCGATATTGAGTCCGGAGCCATCTCCAATGATGAGGTCGTCGTGCCCAAGGTATGGAGAGTGGAGGGCTAGCGTGTCTAAGTCATTGGTGACATGGGTCGAGGCTCCACTGTCGAGTAGGAAGGCCGAATTTGGAGCTGATGCGGTGGTGGCGGTGTGTGCTTGTGGGGCATGCTGCTGGTGTTGTGGGGCATGCTGCTGGTGTTGACGGGTTGGAGGAGCGGGGAATATGATGGTGGGAAAAAGGTTTCTAAACAGGGGACAATCGGCTATGACATGACCGACTTGTCTGCACCACTGACAACGACCTTTAAATGGCCGGGGGTTGGGATTGGTGCTGCTGCTGCCGTGAGTATGGGTGGTGGCAGGGGTGTTATTGTTGTTGGAGCGGGTGTAGTGACCACGGGATTGGTTGTTGTGGCGATAGGAGACATTGGCAGTGGGTTGGAATGGATCGGCTGTCGGGTTTTGTTTGTTGAGAAGTTCATGTTGAAGCAACTTCTCATGAAGAGCTTCAAACGAGATAGGGGTATCCCGGGCGCGTATAGCGTCAATGACGGGTTTGAACAGGTTGTAGTCAAGGCCTTTAAGGACCTTGGCTGTAATGTCTTCCGGGTCGATGACGGTGCCCATTAGGGAGAGTTGGTCGACGCATGCTTTAATGGCATGTACGTATTCGGTGATTGTTTGGTCGCTTGTTTTTACGATTGAATCGAGGCGATCCTTTAACTGTAATTTATGAATTCGGGATGGGTTAGCATATGTTTGGGCTAATATGTCCCATGCTTCTTTTGACGTCTTGGCACATACTATTAATGCTTGGATGGTGGCAGAGAGAGTGCCCATGAGAGCTCCTAGAAGGAGGCCGTCTTGCTTCAGCCACGTGAAATACGCGGGGTTAGGAGTTTCTGTTTTGTCGGCATTGACAATGGTGGCGGATGGTTGTGTGTGGGTTCCATCGAGGAAGCCTAGGAGGCTTAGTCCGAATAGTATGTTTGTCAATTGAAATCGCCATGCGACATAATTGACAGAGGTCAACTTGACACAGTGATTCAAGTTGAGGGAAACAAGAGGGGTGTTCGATTCATGAGGGTTTTGGACTTGTTGCTCGGTTTGCGTCATGATGGTGGATGGGTGAAAGTTGCGGCTGGTTTTGGTGTGTTTGAAGGTGGCGAATTTAGGCAGAAGGCAGTTGGGGGTGTTTGTGGCGGATCGATAGCGGCGTGATACCATGTAAGATAGGGTGTTTGAATGTTAATTGTATTCTATTTTTTCTCAAGAAATTACAGGTATTTATAGTACAAGATTAGAGTGTGAACACCTAACTAATTGAGGCTATGATTATGCTATTTGCTATTATTAACAGGATATGATTATGCTAATTGCTACTATTAACAAGATATGAGATAATTATATTGATTGCTTCTTAATTTAGGTTGATGCTTGATCTTTATTATTTTGGGAAGATATATTTTCAATAATTACATCTTCCAAGTGACATCCCTAAACGGTTGAGCTGCGCTCAATTAGTTATACTCTTTCCGTCTTAATCATTTGTTTACCTTTTATATTCATTGTGACATTGTGAAGCATATTTTAATCAAACGTAAACAAATGATTGAGACAGATAGGAGTAGTAGTTGAAAACAAGAGTTTGGTATAAAAGAAACAATCTAATGTATTATGCAAGCAAGTTAACCAAAATCCAATGAGTTGGAGTCACCATAGTATTAAGATTCAACCTACGTGCGTACAATGTGATCATAAGTAAAACTCGCCTCGTTACAAAAAAAAATAGATTGTAACGAGGCGAGTTTTACTTTAAGTTTTCATTTTTAATTCTCTAACCACAAATCCTGACTTCCAACATTATTTTCGCAATATTACATGAGAAGTTGACATACAATTAAGCCATATTTTTTTGGGTGAAAGTAGCTAGGGACGTCTTAAAGTAAATAGAGGTCGGGTGCACCACAAAAAAAAAATGAGGCCCCAAATATAAATGTATAAAGTATAATAAACCTTGAGGTTTGTATTGAATTTTATCAATAAAGCTTATAAATTCGGTGGCCAAAACTGGAGGTCCAGTTCTGCCGTCCATGGTCGCTCGGGTATTAAATGCCCTTAGTTGAATGGAGCTCAACTGAACTAAGCTGAACTGAGCTAAGCTAAATAAAAAATAGAGCTAAACTAAAAGTTAATTTGTGAAAAGATGAGATTCACTAAACTGAATAAAGTTGAACTGACAAGAGCTGAAATTAAGCCGGAAAGAAAAAAGACAATTGATACGTGAGATATTGCGGATGACTTCAAAAAATGACCTAATCTCCCTTTAGATGGATCATTTTCGTTTCAACAATAAGATGGAGTTTTGAAATAGACTTGACAAATGGATCAAACGGGTCGGGTCGGGTCAACTTTGGGTCAGGTCATTTGGGTCTGTAAACTTCGGGTCAGCTCTGGGTTTTCTGATCAACTATTATTAAGTTGTTTGTGGATAATACTCATTTTGTAACAATAAATATTCGGGTTGAGTTATATTGGGTCGGTTAATTCAAGTTCTGATCATTTTTAAGTCTCGAGTTCGGGAGCCGAGTTAATTTTATCAGATCTATTTTGAAAACATTTTAAAGCAAAATGTAACAACTTTTGGAAAACAGCTTATCGTAAGTTATAACACTAGTTAAATCAAGTTGGTTACATTTGACCATAAAATGATTACAAAACCCCGTGTTATTTATTTCATACGGAATATGCATTGAAAAATATGTTTGGTTAGGTTGGGATTACACCTTGCAAATCAACCTGACCCGAGACCCAAAATTGACTCCGAACGACAACACCCGAATGTGACCCGAAACCTGAATTAACCCGATCCGACCCGAAATGACCCAAGCTTTCTTGACCCGTAACAAACCCGAAACCCAAAATGACCCGATCCGAAGCCACTCAACCCGAAAATGACCCGAAAAAATATAACTCTAATTGATCTAGAAAGACTTGAAAAGGCTTTTGCTGTCTTAATCATTGACCCGAAAATGACCCGACCCAAAATAACCCCACTCGTTTGACCCGAAACAAACCCGGAACATACTCGTAACCCAAAATGACCCGGCCCGACACTAACTAACCCGAAAATGTGACAAAACCAAAATGACCCGACCCGACCTGAACCGAACCCGATGACCCGTTTTGCCAGGTCTAAATTTGTTGGGATGGGCCAAAAGAGCAAGGAAAAACAAGGCTACATCCTACAAACAAACCAAAACAACTAATGGGCCTAATATAACTTCTAAACCCAAACCCTTAAAATCATTTAACCTATCAATAAATATAAAACCCATTGTTCTCAAACCCTTCACACTTCTCTCACTTTGTAGCAGCAGCAGCTTCAGGGTTTCTCTCCCCCCTCTTCACATCTCATTTCTAGCAGGCAAGGTAAATCCTTATCTAATACGACGTCGTCTTCAAATTCCTTCATGGGTTTTCTTCATTTCTATGTTTCTTCATCTGGGTTTCTCTTACTTTCTTGTATTATCATCTATTTTTATCAGAATTTGTGTTTTTGTAATGTTGTTGTTTTATGTTTGTTATTGGATTTTTAATTGATTCGATTTAAGTCTTTCCGTCTTAGTCATTTGTTTATTGTTTATATTCGTTTGTTAGCGGTATTTTAATCAAAGGTAAACGAATGATTGAGACGGAGGAAACATCTCTTAATGTCATAAAGATATGATCTTTTTTGTTTTGTATGTTTGTTTAGAATCGGATTATGTAGATGATTGTTTATGTGAGGATAGTTTATTACTCGCTCCGTCTCATTCATTTGTTGACCTTTTGTACTTATGAGGAGTAATTTTAATCAAAGGTATACAAATGATTGGGACGGAAATACGGAATGAGTAGATAATAGTATGATACAATCCCTCTGCTTAATTAATTTCTAAACGTTTGTTCAAAATACAGCTTTCAAATGAGTCTAGTCTTCTAATTTCATCGGTTCCTTGCAATAATTCTACCTCGATAGTGAACTTAGGTTATTGTTTCATCCGTTTAGCGTTTTCAAAGTTCTGTGAATATGTGTTCACTGATTGTTACCTGTACTGTACTGGGATTAGTTTAGAAAAGAGTGCCTTTCAGTGAAAGGTTTAGTAAGAGTGTAAGACACTAGTCAAAGCGACCCAGAGAATTTACCTATTAGTCCTTTTCCGTATCCTAAAAGTGGTGTTGTAGGTCAATATTTATCTTAGTGCCTTGCTCTTTGTTCCCATGGGCTTTCCGCTTTGGTGTGCCTCGAAGAATAAGCAATCTACTGATACATATTATCAGCACATTCGTTTTTTGTTATTGCATTTTTGGTGTTTCTTTAAAATGGGGTTAAAGTTGATTTTTTGATAATTTCTGCAATTTTTTCTCTAAATTTCGTTTTTTGATAGTTTTTCAGTGGTGCAAACATGTTTACTGGTGCAAGGAAAATTCAAAAGGACAAGGGTGCAGAGACTAGTGAATTTGAGGAAAATGTTGCTCAGGTAGGGTAGCTTTTATTTCATCTACTTGCCAGTTCCCATCTATTTTACTCGTGTTTATTTTCCGCTCAGTATAGTCTCACTGATTATCTTTGGAATGTTTTTTTTCTACAGACTTTGTTTGAGTTGGAGACAAATAACAACGAGCTCAAACCCGATTTGAAGGATTTGTTCATCAACTCTGCTGTGTATGTAGCCTGACTTTTGTCCCAGTAGTTGTAACAGCTTATTAATTCGTTATTATAAGGCTCATTTCTTTTTATTATTTCTCAATGTAGCCAAGTCGATATTTCCAACAACAAGAAGGCTGTTGTCATCCATGTGCCATACAGACTGAGGAAGGGTTTCCGTAAGATTCACCAGCGATTGGTTAGGGAGCTTGAGAAGAAATTCAGTGGCAAGGTATATAATTCAATGTTATTTGGATTTTGATGTGATCCGTAAATGCATTGCTTGTTGTTATAATTTCCATCTCTTTATCCAGTAGTCTTTTGCTAACTTGCTACCCTTTAATGATCCGAATCAAGCATCCAACCATGAAAAACTATAATGCCTGATTGAGTGTTGTTGTTTATACCGTTTCTTCACCCTGATGGCTTGTCGTCATTAAGGTAGTTGTAGCCTGGTGTGTTTCATATACCATATTGCTATATTACTCAGACTCCTTTAGAAGTATCCCTGTAAGAAGTATCCAACACGCTTGCGTGTCAAACCCTTGTCCGAGTATCGAGTGTTGACACTGGTACGTGGGATATGGGTTCGTGGTGGAATCAAAAGAGTTGGGAGTAACATAGCCATATTTGTGCCTTACTTCCAATAGTTTGTACACTGTTTGTGTTTGGGAAGTCTTGCATCAGAAGATATTTCTTTTGTTCTGGTTCCTACTGTCTTCACTAAAGGTTGTTCAATTGTGCATTCATGTCTACTTGTTCAGTTTACTGTGCATGATGGTCTTGTTTAAATTAAGCTTTCCAACCCTCGTTATGCATTTGTTTAATACTGTTCCCATTGTTTGTATAGGATGTGGTATTTATTGCCACCAGGAGGATCGTCAGGCCCCCAAAGAAGGGTG
Source organism: Silene coronaria (assembly GCA_028566215.1). NCBI lineage: Eukaryota > Viridiplantae > Streptophyta > Magnoliopsida > Caryophyllales > Caryophyllaceae > Silene > Silene coronaria. Next base: position 14,551 of record JAOWBH010191980.1, read on the forward strand.
CTGCCGTGAAGCGTCCAAGGTCCCGTACTCTTACCTCAGTGCACGAGAACATCCTAGAGGACCTCGTCCAGCCTGCTGAAATTGTTGGCAAGCGTTGCAGATATCGCCTAGATGGCACAAAGATCATGAAGGTAATTTTTGCATCATCTATTTTCAGCATTGAGTATTCTATGAGATAATCTCGCATAGGAATGATTATGGAAGTCCGAAACATTTAATGTGCAGTCAGGATTTGTTTGATGCCCTTTTTCTGACATTTGCCCTGCTTTATTCTAATTAGGTATTCTTGGACCCAAAGACCCGTAATGACACCGAATACAAGCTAGAGACATTCTCCGGAGTCTACAGAAAGCTGTGTGGAAAGGATGTCGTTTTTGAATACCCAATCACTGAGTCAGCTTAGGTTTCCCCTCAAGGATGACTTAGAGTTTGTCCAATGTTTTGATCATGGATCTTCATTTTCAATTTCTTAGTAGAAACAAGATACATTTATGGAAATTTTCTGGTTTTTGTGCCTGAGATTGAGTTTGAAGCACTTGTATGTCATCGACTTTTGAACCATGTGTCTGCCATGTTTAGTTTATTTATACTCTGTAGTTCAATTATTTTCAATCCCAATATTTCGACTTCCTCACAGGTAACTTGTACTTGGCAAATGACCCGTTTGAGTCTCTGAGTCGTCTCAGGTAATTTGTACTTGGCAAAAGACTCGTTTGAGTCTCTGAGTCGTAATTGTGTTGACATGTTTTCTGGAGTTTGGTTAGGCCAAATGATTTTAGTGTTTGGGTATGTTTCTCTTGTAATGTCCCCGATCATTTAGTGGCTGCGGCTGAGTCTTGCTCCAGTCCGTCAAATTTGAGCTGGTTTTAGTTACTTTTTTGTTGTTTGTGTTTCGATCGTTTTGGTATTGATTTAGTGAGATTGATTGATTCAATTTCTATGGAAGTCATATTTGCTAGAACCCCGCTCATAAAACGGAACTAATTATTGTTATGGGGGGTCGATTTCAAATCAATTGATTACCTTGTATCGACCAAGTTTTTTTTTTTAAAACAACAGCTAATAAGCTGATGATTTTAATCTGACCAGCTTATATCCAAGGCCCTGTGATATATCTAAGACATGTAAGGATGTTATGTAGCCGTAAACTAGTGACGTTCCACCATGTCTGAATTGTCAAAATTAAGATTGCATGCCAGATTATTGATTTCGATAGATATCACAGGTCCATCAGAATTATTTGGTTCGACTGTGTTAGCGAATTACGACACATTTTTAACAGTTTTGTAATGCGGAAAAGCCGTTATGGCGTCCTAGGATTACTTATCCTCGAGATGCTAATGCAACGGCCAATGAATATACAGAATAGAGAAACAATAAACTCGATAAGTTGGGATAGGTGGTGAAAGAGAATAAGAGATGAATTCGCACTGTAATTTTTTTTGGTGGGTAAAAGATGGAAGAGGTTTTGTTTGGTAGTTAAGACTTATGAGTACGACTGAGCTCATATCCATCATTGGTGGCATGTCCGCCACCGATAACATTCCCCATGCCTCGACCCTGAAGGTTTTCTGACTGTGCTATAAAGCACATAATATTATCTACATATCGATACACCGGTGTGCGTCTCTGTAGAAAAAGTGAAGTGACCTAGCGAAATCCGATATCATTACACATTGCTACAGCTGAAATATTAGCATTATAAACCCATTGCTTTTCCAAGTATTATAACTTTTCATGTCTACAAAGAAAGTCTGGTTTAGGTAGTACATTCCTATATTTCTAGGAGCACGAGTTCCGAATCCAAAAAAAAAAAAAAAAAAAAAAAGTTCATGATTTCTATATACTTTTGTGATAGCATGTATAGGCACAACAGCTCTTTCACAAAAACAACAAATGGTGTGTATAGTAAACATATGAACACGTAAAAAACAGCGAACCAATTTGTCCGCTTTCTTGACTCACAAAAACTTGCTGTTGACTCCAGCCCGGTAGATTTCAAGCCGGCTATCAGACGAAATGCTTAGCTTGGAGTTGGCCGGGGCAAATAAAACATCACCAGCCTGGATCACCTCGGACGAGAAACCAGCTCTTAACATTCCTGTACCCTGAGTAACCAAGAACAGGGAGGGGCCTGCCACTGAGGGAAGCGAGGTGGTTCTTCCTTCCGAGAGGTGGCAATGATCAACCTCAAACTCCTCAAATGGTGGACGATACCTCTTTGTACTACCATCGGTGCCTTCTACATTGAATCCTCTTAGAATTTCAGGACAACCCTGTAGATAAAAAGACAGAAGCTTCAGAAGTGAAGACAACACTTGCTTACATGACTGTTACGAGTATACTTTAACATACCCATGTCGCTGTGTGAATTATGTAGTAAAAAGACGTAAAAAAATGAAGAAAAAATCAAAACTAATAATTACCTGCTTGTAGGTAAGCATTTCACAGAGTGTCTGCACATCCCGTTGCTTTGATGTAAGACCAGCTCTGACAACATTGTCTGAAGTGGCCATGCACTCGATGCATTCACCAGAAACATATGCATGCAGTTCATTTGCCCCCAGGCACAAAGCTTCACCGGGATTAAGAGTTATAAAGTTCATAAGAAAGGCTGCTAATACACCTACATCTCCTGGATACTGTTCTTCTAGCCGTAGTACCAGCTGTTCCTCGGGTGTCAACTGAAATTCACAAGAAAAATCCAACACCATCAAAATCATGCATAATCACACGGTATTAAGATCAAGACAACCATCATAGAATCTTCTCCATTTGGAGGATGCTCACTTTCTAGATTTTTCGTGCAAATTAAGTCACAAGGGCAGTACTTCCGATGAAGTGTTTTGAACCAAGATCATGAGTATCACACTACACGGTTTTAACCAATAAACACTGAATTCTAAGCTTATCTGGCACCTATTCTGATCTATTAAACAAAGATATCACCACATGTGCGATTTGTTACTGACAATCATATAACTAAGAGTCCTTAAATTCGGGGAAAGAAAACCTACTACATCTAGGGCAAGCAATGACAATTAATAACCTTGATGATACGAGATCATTGATTAGAGAGCACATGCTACAAAACATCAAATTGAAAGCTTAGAAATAAAGACCAGACAAGGTTTCAGAATTACTATTGCAAAAGTAAATACGATTGGCCTACATCACAACACAAACATTACTCTCTGCTTATAATGGGGGTAGGGGATCGAATCTTCGCAGCCATTATCAGGTGCAAAAAAAAGAGGCAAGAGGCAAGATTACCCATGAACAATTACATAAAAACGGAAAAATAAATAGATTTAACCACGAATAATTGACAAATCGCGACGGAGGTGGAAGTGGCAGGCGTCGGCTGGTGGCAGCCCTGGTGGAGAGAGATACAAAAAGATGAAGAAGAAGAAAAGGAAAAAGAAGAGAGGAAGGAGAGAGGAAAGAAAGTACCTGGTGGCAGCAGTGGCGGCGACAAAGATAGAGGTGGCAGGCGGTGGTCGCCGGAGGGA
>JAOWBH010192199.1:0-18057 GCA_028566215.1 Silene coronaria
GATGTAATACAAGCAAAAATGTAAGACGAGATATAAAAAGAAATATTTTTTTTCTAAAATGACTTATAATTCGAAACGTGTGGAGTAGAAGCGAAGAAGTAGAAACCTACAAATGAAATGATTCAAGCCCCTTGATGCTAACTCATATGCACATTGTCCAGAAAAATTCTAAGGAATTTGTCGGCCTTATTTTGTAAATAATCAAATAAAATAAAATACAAAGGAATATCAACGCCAAGGCAGAAAAGATGAATTACAGACATTGTTAAAATTTTCTCTCTCATAAATGAAACCAGTTTTCCTGAGCCATGTTACTTGATACAACCTACAAAAAAAGTGCATTCCAGGAATTAGAACAAGAAGGACACTTTCCATTCACAATGCAGACAGCCGAAACATCTCATAAGAATGAAAAAATGGAGTGGCAAAGTTTCCCAAAAGCCTATGTTAGCTGTGAAATCATTGCATGTATAAATATTAACACAAATGTATTTCTCTTTCATATATTAAAAGAAGCTGAATAAATAAGACCCAAATCCCAGGATTTATAGAACAAGAATTAACAAAGAAAGATCATATGCATCAGAATGTTCCTTCTGCTGACGCAACTCATGCTAGTCCTTATACCCTCATATATATGCTAGGGAAAAACAACACAAACACTAATCCCAAATACCTCGTATATAATATCACAAGTAAAGTCTAAAGCACTTGTACAATCTTGGTGGTTCAACTTTAAAACTTGAAGCCTCCCAAAATATTACTCACAAGCCTTAGCGGAAAACAGGGCCATGAGGTAAACTAGTTTGAAGTTGCCTTATCCTAAAATAAAGTGGTTATGCAGAAAATTTGAACAGTCGACGCAAGAAAACATGATATGGAATACTTATTTATGTTTTAATCTAGTCATGTAACTCATGTATCAGCATTCAAAACTTTTTGCTTAGGTAAAGATAGTCTGACTGTCTAGTTGTTAAACCCTACTTGCGTGAACTTAAAGTTGAAGCGCCCATTCCTTCTTAAATTGTTATTTTACATTTAACTGCATTTTAATAGGAAAAAGCCTTTAAAGTTTATTTCTTTTCATTTGATTTTCACCGGAAATTTCAGCTAGAACTCGAGATTACTGTTCATGTTATTGGTCGTTCTTTCACCCCCGCTTTCATAACTTATTAAAACCACCAGTCCACCATGCACTTTGATTCTTATACGGAGTATATTTTGACCCAATCTGTGTTACGTAAATGAAAGACTAGTTGAATTACTACTTTCTCCTTCCAAGCATGCTTGGCAAATTGAAGCAACAATTTCTGACTACCATCTTACATTTATGATCACCAGAAGATAAAAAATAAGGCAGTAATGTTAAACAATATCTAGTATGGTGCAGCACTTAAGCTCAGAGCAAGCAGACATGAAAGTTGACTCAACAAAGCCAGATTTCAGGTGATATCACGCCCAAAAAAAGAAAATTCATAACTGACACTCAAATCAACCCTAACTTGACATAACAAATCATAACTTGTAAATTCAAAAAGGCAAACGCATAATAGCAAGAGATAAAAAGCTGCAAACCTTTCACCAAGGAGAGTCAATCCTTCCCCAAACAAAGATCCATCCATTTTATGTTGAGTCTCAACCTATCAAACCCAAAATTGTTGATGAAATCAGCCGATGAAACAGAACAAATTTCTTTTATCTCAGAAAAATCTTTTTACTTCCCATTTTGAGTGCCCTAGTATACTATTCTTATTTCTTTTTTTAGTGTTGATTTATCTTCTCCCTCTTCTTTTTACTTTACCCTCTCTCTAAATATTGATTTTCCATTTAACTCACAATTACGAAAACATTATGGGAAAAAGTAAAAAAGTACACCGCTAATTATTAATTCTCTCCATACTTCTTTTCTTTCTTCCCACACGAAAACCACATGTAATTAATCAAACCACATTTTCTAAACAACCCAGACCGGTGACTTTCTCAGAGCTCCGGCTACTCATGGTACGGTTTCCATAATGCAATTCCGGTATATTTATATTTATTACTCAAAATAACTTTCTTAACAATAAATAAGTACCGTAACATAAAGGTGAAAAAAGCGCACTCAACGTGACCTCTTAGAGGCCGCGTAAAAGAAGTGAGAAGGGGAAAAAAAAAGTACGGTGGGAATAATAATATTAAGTCCTATAATACACACAAGTACACAAGCGTAACCTTTCACTGGAAAAAAAAAGACGAAATGATATGCCAACTCCACATGTAATCATAGACTTGGGCACTTCGATTGCTTGACTCAAGCATTTGTTCAGTCCCAATAATATAGTGCATTTCCTCGTGCACACACACATACAAACATAAACGCTTGTGCACACACACGCACAAACACACTCAGAGCAAGAATGAAAACAATTTCACTGCATCAGGAACTTGACTGCAAGACCACCTTTGATCAATTTCAAAATTCATGGAGATAACAAAACTTGCTCTATATGAATCTCAGTGAAGATGATGAGAAATCTAAAACGAAAATGAAATACCTTTCCAGTTTGCAGAGCTACTCTCCTAACTGTTGACTGCAAGAACAAAACAAGAGTTAGTTACAAATAATAAAAGGACTAACATCCATAAAGTCAGAAATAGACAGCCATTAGGCCTTATGCCTTATGGAGCCAAGATCATCAGCAATGTCATAATCTATAGCATAAACTGAATGGTAGAAAAAGCTTATAAGCCATGAAGGTATGCAGCCACAACCCAACTTAAATCTTCAATCAAATGGGTGTTTACTTATCGTAGATTACCAAGAAACAGAAAAAATACAAAATAAACAGTTACTGATTATGGGAACAAGTTCAGTGATTACAAGTTCATTTTGTATCAAAAACAGGCCTTTTCCTCTTCAGCGCATTGGGAACTTAAATGAAAATATTCTATGCTTAACACAAGACATATAGAAGTCCTGCGGAACCTCACTAATCTATGTAGAAATAAAAAAAAAAAACTATAGAAGGAATTAGCAATCACCTGTCCATAAAGACCAGTTGATTCATAGAGAGTATCGTTTCCCCAGTAGACAAGACCCTGTAGTCAGCAATAATGTCATGCTCTGGGGTAACAAAAATGCAAAAAAAAATTATGGAGCGTATACTCAAAATAGATACAATATGCAAAAAAAATTGGTTGGGAAAAATAAGTCCTACTCCTCTGATACAAAATTGAAATCCACCTGCCCTCCCACCAACAAGAATTGGTCAGGTTCAGTAGGGGCTTGTTTTACAGAAAACGAGGGAAACATTGTCAATGTCCATCTTCACTAAAAGTAAATCAGATACTATGACTAGGTTTCTCTAGAATCAGAAACAACTTTGCATGCTACCATGGAGAGTATACTAAAAAAATCAAAATACATAAAATTATTCTCCTTTTGTGTGTTATAACAACGCATTCGTATTTTACTCTATCAATTTATGGTCAACTCTACAATTGCACAGAAAAGAACCTCTAGAAGATCATATCACTGTTTGGCCCCTTCCAATGTGTCGCTTCTTAATAGTTGGTAATATAGAAAGATTACATTATACACTAACCTAGCATTAAAGCTAGAAAGTGATCCATTATTTTCAGACAATCAAAATAAAGAAGCGATCATAGGCTTATAAACTACAGGTCAGGCATCACAATATTCACAAAATAACTACTTAGATTGCTATAATTGTACATTTGTACTTAAACCATAACTTCTGAACTCCCAAAATAGCATGCAGCATAACACTCCCCCTCCAACAGTATTGACATTAATCATCACCCCTAGAGTCCTAGGGTAGTGACTAGTGATCCATTATTTCGGACAAACAAGATGAAGAAGCTATTATAGGCGTATAAAACTGTAAACTACAGGTCAGGCATTTCTAAGAGCAACATAGGTTGCTCTAATTGTACCCAAACCATAACTTCTCAACTCCCAAAATAGCATGCAGCATTGCATAACACTCCCTTCCAAAGATTTTGGCATTAATCATCATTTCCTCGGGCTCATTCTCGAAGTAAAGCAAAGATGACTATTAGGAATTCAAAATCGCTATCTTTTAGGAGAATTTTCATTCCTTCATTTGTGCTTAAATTGAACCATCCCACTTCAACTCACAAACTTGTAAAGACCAATTTTATACCCAGCTCAAAATTCACAATGATCATTTCTATTACTCCATATTACATTACACCTATACTATAGGCAATCGTCAATATCCAAAAAAATATTTCCTCTGTTCCATTTCATTGTATACGTTTTTCCTCCATTCTATTTGATTGTATATTTTTTCAAACTTGCATATTTTGAAAGTCTAGGATAAAAAAATTATAGCACTTAATCTAATCTTGATAATCAACCAATGTACCTACAGGCTACACCTAGACATTACCACCCCTACAAAAACCTAAACTTTACCACAACTAGACTTTGCAATGACATTCTTCAAAATCACCCTCAAATATTAGATCGACGCTCGATAACTGATCAATGTAACCACGCCTAATAACTGATCAATGTAACCACGCCTAAACTTAACCTTCCCTACAAAAACTAAGAACAACCCAATTCAAATACCAATTTTACATAAACAAACTAAAAGAAGCATCATTAACTACTTAGATTGCTATAATTGTACCCAAACCATAACTTCTGAACTCCCAAAATAGCATTCAGCATAACACTCCCCCTCCAACTATATTAGCATTAATCATCACTCATTCATTTCCACGGTAGTAACTAGTAAGCCATTATCTTCGGACAACCAAAATGTAAAAGAGATCATAAGCTTATTAACTACAGGTAGGCCTCACAGAATAACAACTTAGATTGCTATGATTGTACATGTGTACCCAAACAACAACTTCTGAAATCCCAAAATAGCATGCAGCATTGCATAACACTCCCTTCCAAAGATATTCGCATTAATCATCATTTCCTCAGGTTCATTCTCCAAGTAAAGCAAAGATGACCAATTACGAATTCAAAATCGCCATCGTTTAGGAGAATTTTCATTCCTACTTGTGTGCTTAAATTGTACCATCCCACCTCAATTCACAAACTTATAAAGACCAGTTTCATACCCAACTCAAAATTCACATTGATCATTTCTATTGTTACATGACATCAATGCTATCAACAATTGTCAATATCCAAATAGATACTTCCTCTGTCCCATTTGATTGTACGCGTTTTTCCTCTATTATATTTGATAGTATACGTGTTTCAAAATCACCCTCGCATATTTTGAACGTCTCTAGCATTAAAAAAACAGCATTAGATCGAGTCCTGATAATCAAACAATGTACCACACCTAAACTTTACCATCCCTACAAAAACCAAAAGTAACCACACCTAAACTTTACAATTGTATACATTCTTCAAAATCGCCCTCAAATATTAGATCGAGACTCGATAATTGAACAATGTAACCACACCTAAACTTAACCACCCCTCCAAAAACTAAGAACAACCCAATTCAAATTCTAACCAATTTTACATAAACAAACTAAAAAAAAAAAGCATCATTAACACTTCATTAAACAAAAACAATCAAATTTCGAATCAAATCCCAAATTTGATCAAACAAGCAAAACCCTTAAATCAAACCAAAAACTCAAACCTGGGTAAAAGCCCTAGGATCATGAGGAAACTCATTAACAATCTCAACAGAATAAACCAAAGGATTCAACTGAGTATTCCTCCATGCAAACAAGGTGTTCGATGAAATGCCAAAGAGAAAGAAAAAAGAAAGAAGAATAGCAGTAACACCAACTCGAGTCAGCCATTTATAAGTAGAAGAAGGAAGAGTAGTAATGGCAGCCATATTTGAGTTAGTAACTGTGTTAGATCGTTGAGTTTTATTCCTCCTTTTATGCGATCCATTATTACTAGTAGCTGCCATTAAAGGTAAAGATGATGGTTCGTCATGAAAAACATGAAGTTGTTTGTATGTTACATTTTGTGTCAAGTCTTTGGGTTTTGGTTTTGGTGTTTTGATGTGGTGATGGATCACATTACTTGCTATTACAAAGTTTGATGTCATGGAATTTGGTGTGTGATATGTGACCAAGTCATGGGTTAGAGACCTAGAATTTTAACATTTTAAAATTGGGTTGAGAAAATATCGAGTCAGGATTATAGGATCATGGGTTAAGTGAGAATGGCTTGGTTTGGGACGGGTTGGATTCATATGGCTTTCGGTTGTGGTTAATTGAGTTGATGTTTGGTTATGTCATGTTAATTCTGATTTGCCAAATTTTTGGATTTTTTGGGGTTCAATTTCAAGTGATTTTTGCATTAGAAAGCCAACTCTTAACAACAACGTCAAATATATCATATATAGCATTGTTCTTTACTTATTTTCTTTGGTAATAGACCTTAAAAACGATTCAGTGTCAAAGCTTTCACAATAGCACGGCTATTTGGATATTAAATGTGATGTCACTATTTATGATTTTGGTGTAGACCATTCGATTTAGTCTGGATTCGAGTCAGGTAGGACCACTAAGGCGATAAAGCTTTTCCTCATGAATTTTAACACTATTACATTTTCAGAGGTCTAACATAAGCCCCTAATTAAGTTAGAACTGTAAGAAAACATCTATGTAATTCATGACATAAGATGTTTAAATTTATGGTCATTAGTAAGAGAGTTGTTTCTTTTGTAAATGGCGAACATGTTACAACTCAGAACATATGTTCCAAATTATTTTGCTATTATCATAAAAGGTTACACAAATAGTAAGTTTCACTATTAATTAACCTTCATGGAAAATTAATATTATGTTGTATGTTATGAAATTTGGTCATCTCTCTATCTATGAATATTGACTAGTATCAGAGCTCTTTGTGCATTGCTGAAGAACAAGTCGATCTCCTTTATGCAATGACACATGACTAAAGGAATAAGTCGTCATGCCAAATTTCTCAAGTACTTTGTCAACATATGTTTTTTGAGACAATCCTAAAAATCCTTGTGATCTATCACGGGTTATTTTTATTCCTATCACATAAGAAGCCTCGCCATTTATAGGTAGGGTGAAGACCAAATTTCATAACATACAACATAATATTAACATTCCATCAAGGTTAATTAATAGTAAAACTTACTTTTAAATGTGTAACCTTTTATGATAATAGCAAAATAATATGAATATGTTTGGAGTTGTAACATGTTCATCATTTACAAAAAAAAAACGACTCTCTTACTAATGACCATAAAATTAAGACTAATACATCTTATGTCATGAATTACATAGATGTTTTCTTACAAGAACAACTCATTACTAGTTGTTTTAAGTGGTCATGAGTATGTCTTCATTTATAATGACGTTGAATAATATAACTTCTTGGTCAAATGGCTAACATAAAGAATTTATTTCTTCCTTTTTTTACCTTTTTGTAAAAGTATTTTAAGTAAAATGTAGATAAATAATTGCGATGATTGATGAAACAAATAAATACTAATACTTTGCGAAACAAAATAAAAATGTAGAATGATAAATAATCGAAAGCAAACGTAAACATGGAACCACAAAATAGAACCCGAGTATAAGCTTTAGGATCATGAGGAAACTGATTGACAACTTGGACGGAATAAATACGAGATTCATGAGGCAATGCAACGCAAGTGTTTAGTAGATTGCTTAAATAAAAAACGAGTAAAGAAACCGTAAGCACAAGACCATGCATTTTACTGTAATTGGTAACTTAATAGTATGATGTAATGAATTCACAAGGTTTTGTTATTGGAATTATTTAATCTGTATTGCAAATGATTTATTTCCATGTTTTGTGTTGATACATGATTAATATTGATTGCAAATTATACTAAATTATATTGAAACATAAATGAGGAATCAATATTGATTGTCTTCATTTTTCAAAAATATCAAAACAGATTATGTATATTGATTCTTAGTATTATTTCTCTCTATATTCTACGGGAGTATTTAAAGTGTCGTATTGTATTTTATTGGCATTGAAATTATTGTTATTGGTTGAATTCTCTTTCTATATTTTATATCACGTATATACGTAAAACTAGACCTGGTAAATGGGTCAATCGGGTCGTGTTCAGATCGGGTTTGGGCATTTCGGGTTCGTGTCACTTTCGGCTCAGCTAATATCAAGTTATTTGTGGATAATAATCAATTTGCAACAAAAAAAAGTTCAGGTTAGAGTCAATTTTATTTTGGCGGGTCTACATAAAACATGATAATTGAATTACTTTATAACGATCATTCAATAACATGCATTAACTGTTTTGGCTAGTTATTGTGCTGAAATTTGACTTATTCTATCTACCACAGTTTCATTTGATTTTTCTGATACGGAGTAGTTTTTATCTTGCCATTGACCTGTTAAATTAAGGCATGTATCCTTGTTTTAAACACAATTACAGTCGTACAATACATAGCATTCTGTGGAAAAAGTCTGCTATGAAATCACTAAAAAGTATGCAGTTTTTCTAATGCCTATTTACAGTATCAGTTTGAGACGTGAGGAAGCTAGAACATTTTGTCATCGTTTCAATATTTTGTATACTTCTCTAACTTCGTTACTCGATTGGCGGAGGTTAAATACTCCGGCAATAATGAAAGAGAAACATCAAAACAACTAAGCTTCAAATACTCGAGCAATAATGAAATACCACAAGTTAAAACTGCTGGGGGAAGAGAACGCCACTGATGAGTGATGAGGGAGAGTTCGAATTAGAGGCACTGTATAGGACCAACAGAAGAGAAACTTCAAATACAGAAGGCACTGATGCGAAATTGATGATAAAACTGATGATTGAAGAGAACAAAGCCAGTAAAGGAGATGCTTGAATTAGAGCCCTAGAGGGGCCAGTGCTCCATTGAACACGAAAAAGCCCAAATAGCTTTTTCTCACCTTATTAGGTGAAGAAAAACAAAGATCCAAATTTTGAACACCTTATAATCCAGATCAAATGTATTAGATTGAAAAGGTAAACATAATGCCAATGGTCGAAATTACTTGGAAGGCTTGAAGCTCATTCAGTTTAAACTGCAAATTTAAAAAAAATACAAGGATATAAAACAGATGTCCTGACCAAAAATCTACTTGACCTTATCGCCTAACAAAGCTACATAGCAATATGGCATATAAAAAGCGTTATCAGATCTCAAGCAAATGATCCTGAAGCAGCAGGTGCACCAGGGGCGCCAGCACCAGCACCACCACCATAACCACCAGCACCACGACCAAAACCTCCCCTTCGACTCTGCCAAATTGAATGTCAATGAATTAAATTAGTAACTAACTCCTTGTAAGATAGCCATGTAAAATTCACAAGGACTTGAGATGGTCCAACATGTGAAACCGTCTTGTACAAGACTAACTAGTATGCGTAATATTATGTGACAACGGAAAACAGAAATTCTGGCACTAAAAGCAGGCGGTCAATTTTCCATAGTTTGTGAAGTAAAGAACTTACGCTAAATGAAGGTTGGTAGTCAGCTGGAGCTCCACCCTTCTCACCACCAAATTCCCCAGGTGGACCACGAGGTCCAGCACGATAGTCACCACGATCGCTAAATCTTGGTCGATCGCCTTCACGAGGTGGACCACTGTACAATAGGACAGGCATGAAAATATTATTCGACCATGAATATGAGACGCTGAAGTACAACCTTTACAAAGTAGAAAGCAACTTAAAACAGAAGTATTTAAGACAAAAGGTTCAATGAGTATACCGTGGACGATCCCCACCAGGGCCCATGGGTCGACCACCAGGCTTCATCTGCTTCTTAAGGGTAGCAGGAACAATCTCGGCTGGGAGGTTGAGGTAAGTTCTTAGGAACTCAATACCAGCATTGGTCAGATACCAGTAGTAGTGCATCCATGCAAAAGTCTCACGGACATACTCCTTAGACTTGAAGCTTTGCATGAGCTTGATCACTTGCAAGTTTGGCACATCGATGTCTGGGTGTTTAGCAAGGTTGTAATCCTTCTTGGCATAGCATACCCCCTCTGTAATTCCAATATCAAAAACAAACCGTTATGTCGCACATCACAGGGAAATCCGAAAAAGCCGCAGCTTAATCAACACAACTACCAGTATACTTAGTAAGAGTGAATTAAGAAAACTAAAAACACAAAATTGCCTGTACTAAAGGCATTCCGAAGGCATGCAACATTGCCAAATTACAGTTGACTTTTCCCTGAATGCAATAGAAGTATGGAACATTGTCAAAAAGTTCAGAACTTTTAGTGTGGTCATTAGATGTTACATTTTGTTGAGTATAATGCAGGTAATACTATTCACAATAGAACCCTCAATTTAAGCAGAAGAATTATAACAGGAACTAATAAACCCCAACCCCAACAATGGACCATGATAACGGACTGTGCAATTGTGGGGTAGTAAATCATTGGCAGATAATATCGTGATAAAATTCGGGGCGTAATATACGTGAGCATTGCGAACAATCACCTACACCACCCAATATACCCGAGCATTGCGAACAATCACCGACACCACTCAATATACGTGAGCATTTTGCGAGTACCCTACAATTTACAACATAATCACTTCGTCCCAATCAACTGCCTACTTTACTCTTTATGAAGGGTATTTTGATTCAAGGTAGACAAACGAGTGGGACGGAGGAAGTATAATGTAGCATATCACATGTTACTACCACAAGTGTTTCAATCAATCGAAGACGATTAATCCAAAACTACATTCATCGTGGTAAAAATCACTAATATCGTAACATTTAGGGATTTTATCGTAATTAACCAGGGAAAATTCATAAATTTAAGAACAATGTGCCACAGGAAAACTACAAAATTCTAAAATCACGCAAAGTTTCAATGAAAAGCACAGAATTCACAATAAAAAAACTCATACAATTTCAAAAATCTAGCAAATTTTAAAAAGAAAGCATAAAATTTAAAAAGGAAAAAAAACTAGTTTTCTCAAAAATCATCCAAATTGTAAATGAAATCAGATAATTCACAGGGAATGAAATATTCTCAAAAAATTAAACAATGAAACAACGAAATTAAGAGATCAAGATCAAGAAAAATAAACGAACCTTGGAAGAGGTATTTAGAGATCTCCATGCGATTCTTCTCTGTCATAATCTGTTCAAAAACAAAAATAAATAAATCAAAAACAGGATTAATAATTCAATTAATCAGAAAATATGATTGATTAATGGGAGAAAAGAGAGAAGATTAGAAGAATCACCATTGTTGCAGCTTGAAGATGAGGATGCAAATGGCGGAGCAAATACAGAATAAACCGCTGCTGGCTGCTGCTGCAATTGAGAGATATAGAAAAGGAGAGAGGTGGAAGAAACCCTAATTTGGTTGGAGGTTTATATGGTGTTATGAGGTGATAATTGGGGTTTTAATTTTGGGCTGGGCTTTCTTTTTGTTTGGGGTATTGGGCTTTGTCAAAAATCGTCGACAAGTTCACTAGCTTTGTCTAAGATTTGATCTAATTGTACAAAAAAATTAACAAATACTTGTAATCCAATTTTTATTTTTATATTTATTAATAATCAACCTTTAACAATAGAAAATTCATGGACAATTTGAAATACACAATAAATACTAAAAATTAAAACTATATATATGAATAATCCATCCTATACATTGAATTTGATGGAAAATTCCGAACCACAACTTTAATTACTAAACTATACCTTAATATAAAACCGATCCATTTAAATTAATAAGAATATGAATTAACATTAATAATTATAATTATAATTATTATAATTATTATACGGTAGATAATGATCCGTATTTGACACAACTGTCGGCTCATTTCCCGTAATAACAGTTGTGTGACTGATCTCGTGAGCTTCAACGTCAACCGGGCACGCTTTGCTCAAATTTTGGAGTATATCCAAAACTTTGAGGTCTTCCCCGATCAATGTTAGGTGCTTTTCCTTCAAATCAAGTTGGAATTTGTCCAATTTTTCTGATTAAAATAAATAATGTTAAATTTTATTTATTTGGTAAATAATAATTCAGTAAAATTATAAAATTTAATAGTTAGTAGTTACCATAAAATTTGGAGAGTTTCTCCATAGCTTTTTTAAGTTGTTTCTTATTGGCGTAGCTCAACTTGAGTACCATTTTGATCATCTTAAACAAAGTTAAGTTAGTGTTGTTGATTGACAATTTTAACAACAAATAATTAACCTAACTAAACTAAATTAAGTGCAAATATAAATAATTAAATAACTATTAACCAGTTATAATCATCGAACATAAGAAAAATTGAAGTTTGATTATTATTAACCTAACTAAACTAAACTAAACTAAATTACGTGCAAATATAAATAATTAAATAACTACTGTATTAACCAGTTAATTATCAAACATAGAAAGAAAATTGAAGATGATAAGTACCCTCCTTCCTTGGGGACGATTGGAAGACGACGATGGAGGAATGACATTCATCATGTTGAAATTTGAAGATATATGAAATATTATATGTGAAAACAAAAGAAAATATTATTGAATAGTGAATTTTGATAATATGTGATGAAATGATATGTTTAAATAGTGATGAAACGTTGGGTGATTAGGAAAATTATTCCTGCATTCACACCTCAAAAAGGTGAAAATACTTCATATAGTATGGCTAATAGAGTAATACTCCAGTAAAACAAAACTTGTGTTAGTATAATGATGGAACCATGCATAAGTTTAATAATGTGTGATGAAAAGAAAACAAAAAAAAAAACGTCTAAGGAGTACTTATTAGTGAATATGTCTCAATTGATAGTATGTAGGACTCTTTTACGTTCCACATTGGTTACGTAGTCATTTAACCATAACGATAAATGAGACAATATAAGCTATTATAAGTTTACTGGTGGTATATGATATACCGATCTTACAAGGTCATTGTACGTACGTAGTGCGTTAGTCCTACTAAATAAATAAATTGTAATGTACTTATAAGAATTAAGAAATGATCATCTTGATCGATTATCTCAATTTCCTTTATCGTTACCCATTTAAAATTTCGTATTATTCAATTCAATTTACACTCATTTTCTACTACAACAAAAATATTACTCCTAGTTACCAATATTACTAAATAATGATAAGGTTATTCCTCATCCCGAAGAATTTGGAAAATTCAATGCATGGATAAATTGAGATAATTAGATGCATATTAAAGGTAATGCTTATGGTTGGGGTTCACTCGTATTCCAAAAATACATAAATACATAGACATATTATGGACGACTTCTTATCCAAGGACCTTGGAGAGGATCATTATGTTAGAGGAGTTACGTTATTACGTATGGTAATGTATTATCATGCATATGGTTCATTCATATCGCGCGGCATGTGACATTACTATATTGGATAACACAAATGACAAAATGAATTGATTCATACTTCCATGTGATGACTTACTTAGAATTGAACGATCCTTGATTTGTTGGAATATTCTCCATTTTATTTTACCCAAAAAGGAGTTGAAATTTGTTCAGTTTTAGCAATGGATCAGCAGTTGAAATTATTAGAGAATGTTTGTTTTATTTACTCACAATGGAACTACATACAACTATACGTAATGCCCAAGCAACTATGCAAGAGCTGAGGAGATCATAGCCTTGTAATACTATTTTAATTTTAGTACACAAATTCAGTTTTAAGATGATGTTATCCGTTTTAACCGGGGCAGTTGAATAGGCAAGACAAAAAGACAAAACGAGCGGTAGCCGCCCCATGCGGCATATGCTCGCGTCATCACACAACACCACCGAACCTTGCTTCTACCTCTTACTTAGCAGCTCTATGTGGCAACCGCCGTGTCACGCGGCTCAGCCTTTCTCCAATCCTTGACGCTTGAGCTTCCCTTGACATTTCAGCTTGTGTTCTTTATTCATCCAAGCTTAAATACGACATTTTATTCTTAACTCACCACACTTCTATTTAATCTATGCTTAAAAAAGGAATCTATAAATAAAAATACATATTTATATTAATTTAAATTTAATTCATGTTTTTAGTCTCGACTAGTTGTAGCATGCAACGCGGTCATCGGGCACGTTCCCCCAATTTTGATAAAATCGTATATTGTAAACCAATATCGATTAGTAAAAATAAGAACTGTCTCTTCAAAAAACGATTAGTTAAAACGGCCTATAGTTTGTCGAATGACTCATTAGTGAAGCACCCAAAACAGTGAAAGCAAAAATAAGAACTGTCTCTTCACCACGAAGTGTTGAATCCCCTGGCTATGTCGACTGTCGAGCCCCATTGTTTTCATATAAGATCTCAACTGAATTTAAAATGAGTGACTTATTAACTTAAAAAAAGAAAAAGGTCAAACTCACAACTCACTTAAAAGCCAATGTTAAGTATAGTTTAATTTCATTGTGCTAAACATATACTGAGTATTATAGTTCATGTGAAAAGTAGAAGGATGGGTATACTAGTTAACACTTGTGAAATTTCCAAAGGAGTTCAGGTTCAAACCTCTTTAAAAGCAATTTTGTTGACCTGGGCCTATACTTTATAGATTTCGAGTATATCACTCGCTCGTGGTGTACGTGGTTTGCAAGCTACCACGTATACCCGAAGGTTTATGCAGTGCACATTAAGGATAGCGACTGCGGGTTCCCACATCACAAAAAAAAGGTATAGGTAATATTAATGTAGCATACAGTAGACCTGGCAAACGAGTCAACCGGGTCGGGTTCGGGTCGGACCAATTCGAGTTGGGTTAGTTCGAGTTTGAGATATTATCGGGTTAGTTCGGGTCGGTCGGGTTAATTCGGGTTTGGGGTGTATTTCGGGTATGTTGGTCGGGTCATTTTCAGGTCAAACGAGTCGGGTCAATTCAAGTTCGGGTGAATTTCGGGTCAATAATTAAGAGAGATTAAGCACATTTAGTATCATTTTGCGTTATTTCAATTTTTTTTTTTTTATCAATTAGAGTTATGTTTTGTAGGGTCATTTTCGGGTCGGGTGGTTTCGGATCGGGTCATTTCGGGTCTTCTGGTCAGTTTCAGGTCAACAAACCTCGGGTCAATTCGGATTTCGGAGCACATTCGGGTGTTGTTGTTCGGGTCAGCTTTACGGATCAGGTTGATTTTGTCAGGTCTAGCACACAGTTCATGCTAGCCTAAGCTAGTACATAAACAAAAATAAATAAATAAATTATTAAATAAATGAATCGTTGCCAGCGTAGTACATAATAAAGGGGTATCGTATAATTTGTGTAGGAGTTTATATCTTTATAACTCTTCTATTAGAGCATCAATTGCTATGATCTTAATTAATTTGAGTATATATGCTTATTTCATCATGCTATTCTGTATATCTCTATTGTTCCAGTGCCTTGTAATATTCAACTTCCGCCAAACCAGAGAACGCATAAAAAATATCTAAAAATTTCATTTCTCCTGTCATTGTGATTACATTGCCCGTCGCTTCCATAGTACGTACGCCTGCAATAAATCAATATGGTGTAAAACGGTTTTACAGTAAATTCGATTCTCCAATGAAACTATTAAAAATACCATAGTATCGATCATACTAGATAATAATTTGAATATATTCTGTACGTATTGAGGATTTATAAGTCGGTTAAAACGTGGTAATTAATTGTAATTTAGCCGTAAAGCATTAGAGCAATTTTTATTTAAGCTCTCGCAATAACCTACTAGTGCTTGTGAGTTGTGACCCGGTAAAAAGTTAACTGTACAAGTATAAAGTAAAAAAAAAAATCTTAAATTAGGGCTACATACGAAGTTGCAACTAAAAAATGCATTCAACATAAATACATAATCACATAAGAGTACACTCTCTCAATTCGGTTATTTGTTTGCTTTAGTTTTGGCCGCGCCATGTCCCTTTCCTTGTTTTTTATTTTCGTATCTATAATTTGTACTTTATTTTTTTATTAATTTCGGGTTTTATCACCAAAAGAAAAAAGAACAAAGACCAAAAAAAGTGAGAAGGCCATTAATAGTGGTTATTGGATGACAAATGAATCATAATGTTTACGATCGAAATAAAAATTATCGTAATATAGATAAGTAAATAAATGAATAAAACATCTAAAAATGTACCAGGAATAGTCCTAGCGGCTCTTCGAATATCCTCCATTTTTGAAGGGTCATAAGCTCTTGAAATTGCCTTCTGCGCCCAACATAACACATACTAATGATGAGTACATAAGTCCGTCTTCTATAATAGATCGAGTTTCGTTCTCACAATAAATTCATCGACATATTATATTACCTTACAACTTAAAGTAAATATGATACCAAAACTAATACAATGGGTAAGAAAGAATGATGATATAAACGGTACTACTTATAAAAAATACTTCGATTTAACAATTAAAATGGATACGCTCGTGATAAAAACATGTATCAAATTATTGAAAGACTATTTTAAATCATGAAGAGTAATAAAGAGACTTCGAACGAAAGGAATATGAATAAATAATCCAAGGTGATATGTTGATAAAATCGCATCACACTTTATATCATTCATTTCATACAATCTATCTATAACATATATATTCCGTATTATTTGACACTCTCACACAAAATGATCTGCATGCTAGTTAACATAATCACATACACATCCTAAAATAAAATAGAAATAAGTTTTTATAAAACCGTTTTACCTAAAACATACTCCCTTCGTCCCAAAGTCTTTGTCGTTTGTTTACTTTGATTTTGGGCAAAGACCAAAGAGAAGAGAGGAAACATACACTTTATGGGTGGTGTTTGCATGACAAATTACTTTTCTAAAACATCCAAATATATAAACGTAAATAAATAATTGAGACACACTCATCAATGAAATGGGTAAACAAATGACCAACCATCATTCTCCTTGGAAATTCGTTGGATGACGATGTTGTTGGTCGATCACTGCTCACTATCTTTTTCTTCATGTTCTTTACCATCTTCTTCATTTTGTTGCTCAAATTATCTCACGTAAATGTACCCTAATAACTTTGAATTAACTTTCTGAAAAATTAATGAAATAAAAGTTACCGAGTATATGATTTGTAAATTGTAATGTGCTAATATTTAGTTTTATACTCTCGAAATTTGACCAGGCCACGGGTAGAAATTAAAATAAATGTTGTGCATGTGATTGTAGTAACTCTATACGTATGACGAGTCAAGAGTGCATTATATTATTATATTGTTAATAAATGAGGATATTCAGCAATACAAAATAAAAACCTTGCATGAATATTGTGCCACGGGGGTATTTAAGTCAAGTGCAAAATTAATAGGAAAATGATCTTCTTAGCTTGATATTATGCTCAAAGTTCCAAAAATTAACTTCAAATAAGTATTACTCCGTATAATAATAAATTCATAGCAATATATAATAAATAAAATATTTTCAGACTCTAATACAGTTGTAGAAGAATAAAAATAATATAAAAGTCACCCACAAAAATATAATTTTGAATAAGTCCTCTCTTTGTATAGACCTCGCAAGTCGCAAGTTACAAGTCGCAAGTCGCAAGTCGCAAGTCACAACTTTACAACTAGTAACGCGAGTGGAAAAACCTTAAACTTTACTAACCCGAATATAGGGGTGATTATGGGCCGGTCTTAGATGATAAAAACGGTCCATATATGCGGGTTGTACTGGGCCAAGCCAAATGAGTGGGCCTGTTTAGCGAGCCCAAACCCGACCTTTATGGGCTAAATTGGGCTTTCGGGTCTAAATGGGCTTTAAAATTTACGACTTTTTGAACGAGAAAATTAGCATAATATCTTCAACTAGTACTTTAAAAATATATTTAGTTTAAAAAAATCCGTACAAAATATGATGAAACGCATATGAAATATTTCTCTAAAACTATAATAAAGACAACTATCGGCACATTATAATGCTTAATCATAACTAGTAGATATGCTATATGTTATGTAAACATCACTTTTAAATCTCGATAAATATATACATGAGTTTGTAAAGAGTTATTCATAACTTTGACGCTGCTTAAACAAATTTTATAATAAAAAAATATACTTTCA
>JAOWBH010192309.1:0-18056 GCA_028566215.1 Silene coronaria
TAGAGGGTAGATCCATGCTTAGTGAGTCTAATAAATTGATTAAAAGTTGTGGCACATAAGATGTTTGATGAAATGCTTGTTTGCCAAACCTGTATGATTCTCTATTTGTTCAACAGTTCTATAAGATTGAGAGCCCTATCCGTGTTAGACCGTGCGCTATGTTGGTAGGTTGGATGGGCACACGCGAGGGCTACCCCGACTCGACTTGGGTAGGACCATTAGATCGAGAGATTTGGTTCATAGTCCAACTATAACCTTGACCCGATTTAGACTCACATGTGTAAAATCCTTTGAAAACCCCTATGAACCCATGACACCCTATTGCTTTTACTTGATTGTTTACATCTTTGTTTTGTTGTTTAAATTTCTTAGCTTAGTTTACAAACCTATTTAATTGTGACACTTGCATGATTTTGATAGATAGACTTAGAACCCAAATCACACCATTCCATGGACCGACCTTGACTATCTCTAAAATTTGCTTGATTTCTTGGTTAGATACCTCCACTTGGCCGCTTGCTTGGGATGGTACCCCAAACCGGTCCGATGTTGAACACCACATTTTGACAACAGTGGGGCTAGCTTCTTTTCATGAAAATGGGTTCCTCCGTCACTCAGTAAGGCCTTGGCACTCCGTATCCGGGAAAGATAACCTTCTTCAAGAGATTTATCACAACCTTGGCTTTATTCGTAGGCAAGACAACCGCCTCTACCATTTTGATACATAGTCAACGGCCACTGGGATGTATTGATTTCCGAAAGAGGAGATAAACGATCCTTGGAAGTCTATGCCCCAAACGTCGAAGATTTCCACTTACAAAATGCCTCTTTAGGGCATCTTTTTCCAAGAAATGTTCCAGGTTCGTTAAGAAGCATCACAACGTATGACGAACTATCTCGCGTCTTGAAACATCGTGAGCCAATAATTATCGGATTGCAAGATTTAGACACCGTTCTCCTTACTCCATGGTGTCCTCCATATGGTAAGGAGTGACATCCTATTAAGATCCCCTCCACATCCCATTGTGGAACACATTTGCGGTATAAGACGTCGCTACACACCTTGTAAAGGGTGAGGATCATCCCAAAAATACCTTTTAGCCTTAAAGTGAAATCTCTTCCGTTGTTGGTAATTCAATCCCTGAGGAAGGACTCCTCCAACTATGTAATTGGCTATGTCCGCATACCATGGTGTGGTGTTCCGCTCAAGTTGAGCATTGATGGCCATGAGTAGGCAATCGGGAAAAGAATCGTCGATGGGCATGTTATCCTCTTTGTTATCGAGCCTAAGCCTATACAAGTTGTCTGCCACAACATTTTTCGCTCCTTTATTGTCTCAAATTTCTAAGTCGAACTCTTGCAGTAGCAAAATTCATCTCAATATATGCGGCTTTGCTTCTTTCTTTATCAACAAGTGCTTGTGGGCACGATGATCTGTGACTACGATGACCTTAGATCCAACCAAGTAAGATCTAAAATTGTCTAAAGTGTAGACAATGGCTAGGAGTTCTTTTTCCGTCGTGTCAAAGTTAACTTTAGTTGATCAAGGGTCTTTCTAGCGTAATAAACGACATGCAAGGATCTTCCTTACCGTTGGCCTAAAACCGCGCCAACGGCGTAGTCGCTCGCATCACACATCACCTCAAAGGGGAGATCCCAATTTGGTGATTTCACAATAGGGGCTGATATCAATGCTTGCTTGATCCTATTAAAAGGTTCAACGCACTTATTAGAAAAATGGAAAGGGACATCTTTAAGCAAAAGTTGGGTTACGGTCTTGGCAATCTTTGAAAAGTCTTCTAAGAAACGGCGGAAAAAACCCGCATGGCCAAGAAAACTCTTTACTTCCTTGACATTAACAGGAGGAGGAAGTTGCTCAATCACCTCAACTTTGGCTTTATCAACCTCGATACCCTTTTCCGAGATGAGATGCCCGAGAACAATACCTTCATTGACCATAAAATGGCATTTCTCCCAATTCATGACGAGACTCACATCTTCACACTTTTGAAAAACAAGAGATAGATTATGAAAAAGTTATCCATAAACACTATCATAATGGATTCTATGAAGTCCGAGAAAATTCTCATTTTTCATCTTTGAAAGGTTGCGGGAGCATTGCATAGCCCAAAGGACATTCTTCAGTAGGCAAAAGTATCGTAAGGGCATGTGAAAGTAGTCTTGTGTTGGTAATCCGGGTGAATTGGGATTTAGAAGAATCCCGAGTACCCGTCAAGGTAGCAAAAGAACTTATTAGAGGCTAACCTCTCCAACATTTGAACAATAAAAGGAAGGGGAAATTGGTCTTTCCTAGTCGAAGAATTCAATTTACGATAGTCGATACACATTGTCCATCCCGTTACTATTCTAGTTGGTATAAACTCATTCTTCTCATTTTTCACAACCGTAGACCCTCCTTTATGAGGGACCACTTGAACAGGGCTTACCCATTGCGAATACAAAATGGGATATATGATACCTGCATCAAGTAATTTCATGAACTCTCCTTTCACTACTTCTTGCAAATTAGGGTTTAGCCTTCTTTCCCATTGAATGGTGGGCCTATGGTCGTCTTCCAAGTGTATTCTATGCATACAAAGTTCGGGACTAATCCCTTTAAGTTCGTCAAGACTATAGCCAATGGATTTCTCATGCTTTCTTAAGACACAAAGTAAAGAATCAACTTGATCCTTTTAAAGTTTTGAGCTAATAATCACCGGTTTGGTTTTAGCTTCATCAAGAAATGCATACATTAAGTTAGGAGGAAGAGGTTTAAGTGAACAAGCTTTCATCTCAATTGGGCTACAATTATGAAGTATACCTTCTACTTTCAAAGCTTGTTCATTGGTGAGTTCTCTATTATCCAAGACGGCTTCCAACAAATCTACCTCCATGCCACACAAGCCATCGTTGACTTCACTTGCTTCTCAAGCCAACAATGCCTCTACTGTATCTTTCATGACCATAGGTGGTAGTGTGTCCTCCACGTAATAACCGATCATATCCATCGTAACACGATACTTTACTTATATAACAAATTCAAAAACGGTAAGATACAAAAGACACAATTTAAAGCAAACAACAAGCAAGTAAAACGAAAATCACACCGTCCCCGGCAACGACGCCATTTTGGTGTGTCGCTAACTCACGCAATCAATATTTATAAACTCAACAAACTAGCATAGCAATTAAGTCAAGGTCAATCCATGGGACGAAGGTGTCATTCTACAAGCAAGCGAAGGAGTAAGCAATAGAGATGTCTAAGGTCAAACGTAACTTGGGGTTTGTAAAGAGGGTAATCTAAACTACTCGACAAAGGTAAGAAATAGGTAAATGAACAAACAACGATTAACAAACGGTAATATCAATAAGAGAAAAACACTAGGGCGCTTGGGGTTCATATGGGTCGATTAAGGTAAGATAAGGTGTCAAGCCTCATACAAGTGAATGGGTTCTAGTCGGATTATGGACCAAGTCTCTCGATCCAATGGTCCTACCTAGGTCGAGTCAGGGTAGCTCTCGCGTATGGCCATCCAACCTACTAACATAGCGCACGATCTAACACAATTAAGGTTTTTGATCTTATAGAAGTGTTGAACAAATAGAGAATCATACAAGTTTTCTCAAATAAGCATTTCATCAAACATCTTATGTGCACTAGTTGAAACAAGAACCAAAACACAAGTATAATGCCCAAACATCAAAGATAAGACCCTTAATCAAACGTAGAATCCCCCATTAACCCTAGCTAAACACAACTCACTACTCATAATCATGTTCATGACAACAAGACTAACAACAAAGCAATAAAGGATAAACATGATGAATAATGAAAGATTAACAAAGGATCAAAGAGAGATTAAGAATTATACCAAGTAAGCAATAGATGGGAATAATATGAATAACTATAGAAGAAATTCTTGAATAGATGAAGATCTTGTCACCAAATCTTGCATAAACCCATATAAGTCTTCAATTATAAACTAGATCTAAGAATAATTAAGGAGTGATTAAACTAATAATGAAGGATTAAAGAATTTAATTAAGATCTAATGAAGATGATAATGTTCTCTTCTAAGATTAAAAGTTCAGATCACTAATTCTATTACATAATGAGTAATAGGATCAGGTTAAATTCGGTTTAGGCGGCAGATTTTAGGGTGATCTCGAGTGGGATGAGATGCGTCACGGGCGAGTTGTCATGTCTCGATCGAAACAAGGGCTATCTCAGGCGAGACGCGAGCCTTTTGCCTGCTTTAGCTCTGACGAGACAAGGTCTGTCTCGGATGAGACCTTGTCCAACCAAGACTTTCTTCTTCCCTTCTTTGTTCCTCTTTATTGGCCAACGATGTCGGTCTTGTTCCCGTTTGCATGCTTGGTCGTTGCAAACATCCATTTAGCTTCCATTGGTCACAAATGTACGCGTTTTTCGCTCCTTTTGGCTCGTTTCCTATCAAAGGCATGAAATATCATATAAACCGAAACAAGAGGTTAAAGACTAACGAAACGGCCTTAATAGGCACAAATAACATGCAAAATGAGGCTAGTTAGGGGTATAAAACGCGTAAATTATGACCACATTAATCATCAAATAAGATCATAAAACTCAAACGTCATACATATACATAATTATTCATAAATCCACATAGACAAGAGTTGAGTAGGATAATCTCTACCTTTTCGCATTCTTCACGTATTCACGCCATGGTTTAACAATGATATCCTATAAACTTGGTGCCTAATTTAATCATACAATAAAATATGATTACTATCTAATTTATACCAACGATCTTTATAATCTAATTTCCTCAATTCCAAATCTAGGGTTTAGTCTCATATGAATTTAGGACAACAAAATATGGGATTACTATGTAAATTATTGATAAGAAGAATAATTAGAAGAATTTACTACAAGGAAAGTGTGATTTTGCTTGCTAGAATGAAAACCCCCAATTTAATTGACAATCTCCCTCTCTCTCTAGATTATGATGTGAATTTGATTATATCTAAAAGTGTTTGTAGGTTATATGTTATAATCTTATATAGGTTTAGGAGATAAAATAAGGAATGGTTGCTTAAAAGACGATTTATAGAAAAACCTACGCAAAACTCCAACAACTCAACACTCAGGAATCACGTGAGTAAGTGTCGCGCGTCGGTCGTGCATGTGTCGCGCGTGTGTCGAACCTCAGTCGCGCAAATCATCTTTTGCTACGGGTTTGAAATGTCAATTATGTACGACCAAGATCAACTTAATTTGTTTGACTACTCCACAATACCTCCATACTTAACACACCTTGACTCGGGTTTGACCTTAACTTCCTTTGACTTTGACTTTAAAAAGCGGGTATTACAGTCTTCCCTCCTTAAAAGGAACTTCGTCCCCGAAAATCACGCACACTTCGCCACTACTCAAAACCAACACATATCACATGCCAACAAAGATGTAATTATCATTATTACCACATACTTATTTCTTTACTCAAATATCATAACACAATACTCATGTAACATACACAACCACATTATTTGGAAGACATAAATTGGCAGACAACATAACATATAGGAAAACATATAAAACTTTTTAGTAGTACTACACAAAAAGACCAAACCGGAAAATAACCCGTACATTTACAGTCAAGAGCCACCCAACCCATGGCACGGCCTAGAATAGGTAAATTTATTACAATTTTGTATCTAAAGCACATAAAACTATATAAATATAGTCACTGCTAATCACATACATGTATACAGTGTATGATATCTACATTAAAATAAAGAATCAACTATCAAAATTAAACTAAAAATTAGACATGACAAACGGTTCAATCAGGTTGGTCAATTCGGGTTCGGTTTGGGTCATTTCGAGTTTGTGTCATTTCCGTATGAGTTGTTTTCAAGTTAATTAGAATAACAGTCAGTTTCCATAAATAAACATTCAAGCCAGCCTGAATAAGTTCGGTTATTTTCGGTTCGAGTTGGGCCCTCAATTCGGGTGGGGTCGGGTTTAGTCCAGGTTATTCAGGCCGAGTCACTTTTGGCAGGTCTAATAAAAATAGGTAATGTTACTAAACCAACTTTTTTCCTTTTAATCATTGACCCAAAATTGACCCGGGCACGAAATAACCAGACCCGCCTGACTTGAAATTACCCGACCATCGTACACTAAAACACTCGAAACCCAAAACAACCTGAATCGACACAGACTAACCCGATAATGTGACAAACCCGACCCGAATCGGCCTAACTCGATTAACCCGTTTGCCTAGTCTAGATTTGGGTGATGTGATGATAGGAGAAAGGTGGATTTCAGATTTGATTCTTAGTTCTTGTTTCAAGTAAATCGTAGGAGTCGTAAATGCAACTGTGTAAACGTAACATTACATCAATTTTGACAGACTGAACTATGACTCTCAGGCCTCATCACCATGTTCTCCACCATACATCTATTCCTAGCTTCCCAGATTGCATAGACCAAAAGGCTGAATGCAGGTATCCCCAATCTTCATCTTCAATAGCCCTTGAAATCGTTTATTGAGCCACTAGGTAACATAATCAGCTTCTGGTATATGATTGTGAAACATATTCAGCAGCTCAAGAGATCTTATACTATAATCACAAGCAAAGAACAAATACCTATGAACTTCATATGCATTTTCACACAACAAACATCTAAGGTCACTACAGAGTTCAATCTATCCTTAGAAGTCTTCTATTGACAGTCACCCAGCCTATAAAACAATGCTTAGGTAAACTAAGGTTGTTCAAGACAAAATGAAACCAAGCCTTCTTGTCTTCCACGTTGCCCAACCGTTGATAGCCCTTCCTTAGAGTATAGTTATTATCTTGTTACACCCACCAATCTCCAATCTAACCAGATTTCAGTTTTTCTTTGACTCGACATATCTTCCTCCATCCCCAACTTGTAACTAGCTTTTGCTGCTATGTGAGCCAATCAGCACATTTAATATTATATAAATTGTATGCACCCATTTAACCCATAAATGGTCCTTTTTAGCAACCCACCGTACATACTTGCCCAAAGTTTCAACATTCCATCTTTTCAAATCAATTATGCCCAAACCTCCACCTATTTTACTATTACAACATGTTTCCCAAGATATTATGGGAGAGGAATTAGCTATCTGATTTCCTTGCCAAAGAAAATTCATGCATAAGGCTTCAACTCTATGTAAAATACTTGCAAGAAGATAAATATCCTATAGCCCAATAGCAATGCAAGGTGCTTAGGACATACTCCCTCCTATTCATAATAACCTTCCTCTTTCATTTTTGCACAAGAATTAAGGAAACACACTACCCCATCATATAATTCAATTTGGACCACACAAACACACTACCACACCCTACAATTAAATTTGGACCACACAAACACTTACCAAAAAAAGAAATAGGGAAGATATTGTGAATAGACGGAAATAGAAATAGGGAGGGTTATTATGAATAGGAGGGAGTATTTAACTAACACTATTCTTCCTGCATAAGATAGTTTTCTTACTCCAAATGCCTTATTCTCTCGACCACCTTGTCAACAAGTTTAAAAAAATTTTGAGCAGACAACCTTTTGGCAGCAATCGACACTCCCAAATATCTAAAAGGTAGGTTACCTTCTTGAATGCCAGCAAATTAGTCAATTCCTCAATCAACTCCCTTGCTATCCCATTACTGTAAAAGCAAGACTTTCATTTATTCATACATAAACCAGAAACCGTAGAAAATGTTTCAAATGCTCTCGATAGCATAACAAGTGTTCTTTTGTCCCCTTGACTAAACAAGAGCATATCATCTGCAAAACATAAATAAGCAGATCATCTGCAAAACATAAATAAAACACTTTACTCAAATACTTCATACATATTGTAAACAGCAGTGGAGATAAAGGGTCACTCTGCCTCAGGCCTCTTTTAGCTTTAAAGAATCCAAAAGTCTCCCCATTCAAAGTTAAGGAGAAAGATGGGGTGGTTACACACTCTATAATCACTTGAATGAAGTGATGAGAAAACTACATAGCCTCTAGCATCTCCTTCAAAAAAACTTCATTCAATGCTATCATAAGCCTTTTGAAGGTCAATTTTGATTATAACTCAAGGGGAGCAAGCTTTCCTGCTATATAGTTTCACCAAATCTTGACATACTAATATATTTTCCACAATGACCATACCTTTCACAAAGGCACTCTGATTGGAACTGATAACAAAGAGAAGAACAACACTAAATCTATTGCATAATACTTTAGCAAGGCACTTATACACAGTATTACATCAGGAAATTGGACTGAACTACGTAACTGAACTAGGCATCTCAACATTAGTTATTAAGGTCGAAATTGTATTATTCATTTGCTTTAGAACTTTCCCCTGCTGAAAGAAATCCATGATTGCATCCACAACACTTGGTTCAGTGGTAGTCTAAGTTTCTTTAAAAAAAATTGACTGCTGTAGGGCCAAGAGCCTTGGTACCTGGGATGAAGTACATAGCATCTTTGATCTCCTCTTCAATCACATTTTTTATCAAAGTCTATTGTAATTCAGTGGTGAGAACCTTTCCTTTATGAACTGTAGGGATATACACCTTATTGAATGCCATACTGGTGCTCAAACTTTGAATGGAATATTCCTTAAAAGCTGCATTGATCCCCTGAGCATCACTATTACATACCCCATAACTATCCTCTACTTGAATCACCTTATTCATACTTCTCTTGATTCTTATACTTGCATGAAATATGCAATGTTATCATCACGTTCAATTCATTAGCCCATTCTACCTTAGCTTTTTGCATCAAAAATTATTTTTTGGCTATCATCATCATGGCAGAATCCTTAGCTAATGCTCTTTCAGACTCAATGAGAACGGCATCCAGAGGTCTTCCCCTTAACTCATGTTGAATTTGAGTCAAAGCCAAAAAATCCAGAGAAGTGTCGTTCTCAATATCACTAAAGTTCTCCTTATTCATTCGCTTCAAACTGCCTTTCGGATGCTTTAACTTGGACACCAGTTGAAACATAAGAGTTACATCAATCTCCTCATTCCACTTAGTCCTGACTATAGTCTCGGCCTTTGAGGCATAATCTGGATTTCAAGATTCCATTTCAACCACTGCCAGATTTGCAATGCCATACAAACAATCCCATTGAAATTTACTCAAGCTAAAAGTAGAGAAAAAAGGGCATCCATTTCCAGTTGCAATTAAGACTTAAATGCACTGAAGCTAAACACATTATAAAGCATGTGATATGTAAGCTGTTAGCACCAAATCAGGGTTCGAAACCCATCAACATGACTTGAGGTTGAACTTGTATTTAATGGAGACGACTCGGCGGACCTTACTGCAGGTCAATGTGTAGGCTAGTAGACAACTAGACAAGTATAAAATTGAGGAATGAGGACATAAAAGTGGTACTAGAGTCGATAGGTCCAGTAAGATTTAAGTAACTTTTCAATAGGAATGACAAACTAATTAATTGTTGTCTTTAAGTTTTCTTGTGCGCATGCCTCATCTAATATACACCTAAGTATATTTGAGAATGATATAGGTACATTTGGGCATCCTTTTCACTGCAATGAAGCAGAATACATCCCATCAAAACGGCCGCAATAAAGAAGCTAACTGGCGTTATCACTTATTAGTAGCCAAGTAGTTCAATGAATGTGAGAAAGCAAACAACTTGAAGGAATTAACAAGCTCAAATGAGAAGTGGGCAACATAACTCATTCTTGCTAGTGTCATGAATCGGAAGAATATACGAACTTTGTTGGTTCCAAACACACATTAAAAACCCACATTTTACATAAAGAACATGATAAAGATGACATGTAATCAAAATAATTAGTAGCACTTACAAGTATAAGTTTTATGTACGTACTTGCTCCTTGCTATTCTGCTTATTATCCATATCTTAAAGCATTGCATCAACATCTTTCCTGTACACCCACCTTTTGGAGTGTAGGTTTATAAAGAAAAGGAGTACTGCAAAACATGTACGAGCCCCTTATAATATAATGGGACCTGAATCGGCATCTTTTCCTGTGGAACGAGCAGAGGATTCGGAGCTAGCTGGTTTTCTATATAATAACGAAATTGGGAACTTTAAAAATAAGCATGAGACTTGCTTTGCTGATTGGTTCTCCGTTGAACTTTCTTCCTTGACTAATAGGGCGAGTCATCCTATGCTATTATTCTCCTCTGTGGTAAACCCTTCATCTGCAAAGAAAATCCAATAGATATATTATTCATAGACAACCTAGACAGAGAGAAACCATGTCACAAAAAAAAACACCCAAGTAAAACCATGAGGGCTTCTTCAGAATGTCATGCTAAAGGATTATTGGGTATTTAGTTATGTAAGTGCTAGTACAACACCAAAAATTAGCATTCATTTCATCAGTCCGTAAAAGTAATGCTATACAAAGATGGCCAAAATACTCTTCAATTACTGAAAGCTTATTCAGTTCTCAACATAGTGCTAGAAAAGAATATTCTACTCGTGAGGTAGTTTTGGAAAGTTGAGTGTACTTTGCAATTAGATTAAGTTGAAATCCTAGACTGGCATTTAGATATTAGTGCTCAGATCATATCACTTGCCTGATTAGAAGCAGAACTTACGGTGCAGGCTTTTTCTAAGATCAGTAACCTGCACCAAAAGCACACATCAGATATTGGAAGAGCAGCTATACAATTAACATAATGAACACCTTTAACTCACCTGAGTTTTAACCTGCATTTAGAAAAAACAAACAAAATAAACTCTCAACATAGCCTCAACTCATGAACTTGCATTAATTGCACGACAAACTGACATAAAAATGAAAAACTTATAATCGGATACAATGTATCCCAATCTTCGAACATATACAACACACTAATAAGCTTTCAAGCATAAAATCCAGATACAGATTAATGGTAAGAAGATATTAACTCTAGAAAAAACACATTGAAAGAAAAAGATAGAGGCTGTTACTAGTGTATATGGTAACTGAAACAAGTTCTCCCTCCATTTAACTAAATAAGCCTCCATTTGACTTTTTTTTAGTTAAGGTGAAAAAATTGAACTGGTTCGGCTGAGAAACGGGACATAAAACTTTTTAAAGATAATAAGAACTCTTATTTAAAACAAACACCAGTCCAAATATCACAAGTCTTTAAAAATTTTAGAAACCACAAAACTTCTTTGAATTCTTGAGAAAAGAAGGCATGGTTCCAGTAGTTGAAAGGGTTCTTAGTTGTCAGGCCAAGAAGAAGGTTGTGTAAGTGCTCATTTTATTTATGTAGAAGCTACATCACTGAAAGGAGGAGGCAATAGTCAGTGGAATGATCTCAACATATTAGCCAATCTTAATAGTATGAGGCAGTGAAAACACTATGCAGTAAATATAGAAAAGTGTTTTATATAAGTAAATTCAAAAAAAATATGCATATAGACTTAATTCAAGCTGCAATTCATAGATTATTTTTCGAAATCTGCAGACAACCAAAATAACATAATAGCACCAGAATATCAAAGATGAAACTTTATCAATGCACATAAAGTGTTACTCAAATATCAAAACCCCCCAATTTCAGTTACACAATTTATCAAATCACAATAGCAGTTATGTCATATTTTTCATCAAAATTCAAACAGCATCAGTAAGTCCATTCAACAACATCAGTAAGTCCATTATAAAGAGTAAAACACAGAACTAGAAATAGAAAGCATCAGCAACATTATTTCAACTAAAGGAAAGTAAGATGGGGAGAAGCAAAAACTAACCCACCAAGTCCTCTAAGATATGTAGTACAGTGATGGGCGACTCGGCGAGGTCCAACCGAGACTGAGGTGTTGCGAGGGCAACTGGGACAAGTCAGGTGCTGAAGTACACTGAAGTTGGTAATGGGCGATGGTGGTCGCAATTAAAGGTAGTTGGCAAATCCCTAGAGCTAGTGCAGCATTGTGGACACCTTCAGTTGTTCAGGTGCTATCCCCATCACAGGAACACTAACCAACCCAACCGTGCCAGCAACTTAATAATAATACAGGTACAATTCGTCGAAGTTCTGGTTTCTGGATTTTCTGAGATCCATCCTCATTCCTTCAGTTATATCTTTGAATGGGTGTGAAATCAAGAGTCAAGAGATAATACCATGAAATGTTTCATGTTATTTGCAAATCAGCTCACCAAATGAATCAAAATCAACTTATTTTTGTATATATATAAACAAAATCGATATCAAATCAACAAGCTCAATGTTTACTTAACAACTACTCTTCAGTCATCACCCAAAGCTCAATCAATCAAACACTAGAAAAAAGATCTGAAGGTAGGTTTAATCAGATTATAAAACAAAATAAAACATATAATGAATTAAACCAATCAACGTGAAATAGAATAATTCAAAACCCTAGATCTAATTAAAAAAGACAGAGAATGAAGAAAGAAACCTATGGAATGTCGAGGATGAAAGGAAGGCGAATCAATGGCGGGGAGTATAGAAGAAGCAGATCCGTAGGACAATGGTGATGAATCCGAGCGGCGGGTTGAGAGAGGTGAGACTGAAGGATGAGGGAGAGACCGAGAAATAATGAAATAACTAGCTTAGCAGCACCCGTGCAACGCAAAGTTGCACGGGTATATATAAGTAAAATATAAAAATAAGTTTTTAAATTTCTTATACTTAAAAATATTGTATATTAATGATTAATTGTTACCCATCATATCGTGAAGACATGCTCAAACTTTTGTCACATATCATGCGTATACTCGTGTTTCATAATTTTGATTTAAGCAACTACAAATCATAATCCTTACCCTATGTGTCATACGTATTGAAATGTTGCACTCCAAAATGCTAGCCATGATTATATTGAAAGGCAATTTCTCATTTAAGATGGGTATATACTCATGAGATAGGAATAAGACAAAAGCATAATATCTTAAGAAAATAAAAGTTTTGTCTTATATGACCATGTGGGATGATATTTGACTCGTTTTATTATTAAGATAGACATCTCCGTTATAAGGAAGACTAACTGCATTTCAAGGCAATGAGACGGGCAAAACCAAATAAATCTTTGGTCAATAGCTTATCTTGCCAATGGAAAATATAGTTTTTAAGAGTAAGAATAAAAAGATAAATAAAAATGGGTGAACTCATCATATTTTGAGAGTCGCGGTATAAAGATGTCATCAAAACTCATTCATTTGAAAATGTATTTAAGAATAAAAAAAAATTATTACCTTGAGCATATGTAACTAAAGAAGGGGGAAATAGACAAAAAAAATTATTAATCGATGCAGAGTATGAAGCAATTTAGGTAACAACAGAAAATATATACACAATGTAATGCATTGTTGACTCTCAAGGTTGAAACAATTATTTATGAAGATGAAAGAAAATTAAAACCGATAAATAATGGAAAATGTAGTAAATGATCTTATAATATTGTTATGATCCTAATTAGATGAGATTTTATTTGAAAAAATATATTAAAAAAAATGTTAAAAATAAAATGGATGAGATTCCATACATTTTTTTGGAAAGTAGGAGGCTGTATAAAAGGCAAGGATAGGAAGTGTTATTAAAGTATTATTCTCATTTAGGATTTAAGTTGGCGGAAATTTTTTTAATGTGAGAGTGACATGTGTCATAAGATGATGTCAGTGGTTGTTATTATGTGATTATATGCGTGTTATGTCTTTTTTTTGTATTTTTCGGCGACATAACGGCTGAAATATTGCCTAGCCAAACCTGTATGTAAGCTAACCTGCAGGTACACATTTCCCAACAAAGCTCCAATGGTACGCAGGCCAGATATATACATCATAATCACTAATTATATACAACAAAAAGGGTATATACAAATGTTCAGACTCATGTCCATCATCAAACTCAAGCATCCTCAAACAAAAGGTCATCTAACTCCTCCTGGAAGGCCAGACGCTCCTGCAAATCGACAATCTCCGCGTCACGAGCCTCGAGCTCTCGCTCCAAATGGGCCAAGTCCCCTCGAACCACCGCTAACTCTGCATCCAGCTCACGCTCACGCTACATGATGAAAGGAGGGTTAACATGACGCGAATGACATCATTGTCAAATGAAAATGAAAGAAGAAACAGAGGTTCATACATGTGTCTTCGGGCCACCAGCTAGAGCCTCTACAGTTGTTGCCCTGAGGCAGTTAACCATCCG
The DNA here is from genome assembly GCA_028566215.1 of Silene coronaria. Classification (NCBI taxonomy): domain Eukaryota; kingdom Viridiplantae; phylum Streptophyta; class Magnoliopsida; order Caryophyllales; family Caryophyllaceae; genus Silene; species Silene coronaria. The sequence continues at coordinate 14,192 of JAOWBH010192309.1, forward strand.
TCATAGCTGGACGTGACTCGACGGTCGCACATGTATTCCGAGTTCAAAATCATCAAAGACGTGTTCATACATGTGATAAAAATAAGACTCTAAACTGGGGGCTTACCCTGCCGACGACGTGCTGCCACTCATCAAGCCCAGCATCCATCACCTCCTCCGAGAAGGTATATATCGTCATATGCACCACCGTACCAGCAACTAGTCCAGGGTACTCCAATGTGTACGGATAAGCTGGGGGTTAGCGCCTGCCTCGTCAATCTCCTATATACAAAGATATCAGTTGGTAGCTAATGGAAATAAGCAGTGGTTGTTCAAATACAAGTGAAGAGAATCAATACATAACACAATTGGTCAGTGAGCTAGCCGTCTCTGAACGAACTCGGAATACTCCCAAGTCCGGAAGTAAAAGGGCATCACAACTAGCCCCAGTCAAGTCTGTCGTCCTCTCGGCGGTAGAAGGCTCCCTAAACATCGTCCGCGGTGGATCGATAGGGACAACAAAGCGATCGCTGGAACACTGACGAGCTAAGCGCTCACCCAGGTACCAAACTGGTCCCATGGGCATTGCTAGGAGAAGCCTACATGAACTCCTAGGCCTAAGACGGTCAACTACAAAGGCCTAAGCTCCCGAATAGGCCTCCCAAGGTCTCGATGTCCACTAATCCAATACAAAGGCGGTATGAGTTGATGATATAAAAGCAAAATGAAACAAGGAAGGATAGAGTAGAGAAAATTTACTCACGTTATCCTACTTTAATGCATTCACCTACCTCCGGCAAGTATCATAAGAAGACTGTTGACTCTTCTTTCGGCAGATGATCCAATCCCTCACCCCGGGATACTGCCGAGCTACATCCGCATCCCTCGCCGGCCGGCAAAGTCAGCGAAATAGGAGTATACTCAAGCCTGCAAATGCCAAAAAAGAAGGGCCATATACAATCTTTCATTATAACAAGAGTTTCCAAACTCATATATGCGATCATTCATAATTTCAAAACCAAGACTCGAGTTCAAACACGAGTATTTCTACGATATTCCATTATTTTAAGATGAGAATCATTTTTCATCTATACGATCATTCGTGTTTCAAGAGATGAGATGAAATGCAAAAGATAGATGGCATACCTCCAAAATGAGCCCAGGACCAACGGTAGCAGAAGAAGTCCCCCTCTCGATCAGCTCGGGACGGACCATGGCCCTCATACATCGTGCAAGGACCGAAAAAATAGGAGTAATCCAGTCAAAGCGGCCCAAGCTATCCAAGTCAGCCAGATACGGAAGCAACTTCGTCGATAGTCGCTCCCCCTTGTCACCAAAGTAAAACGATGACAAGAACCACCACAGCCACAACCGAGCTTTCCTCTCCGATGTACACGCCGGAAAGGTCACATGTGCCCCACCAATAGTCATCTGAACCGTAGCCGGCCTCTTACCGTCAAAATAATCTCTCACATAGGAACTAGGCACCAACCCAGACACTCTAACTGCGGTCTTGGGCAGGTTACAGACTATCAGCCTCCTGGCCTCCGTCGAGTCGGCTCGCATAGCCGTCTCGGGCCACGTCATCTCTTCGTCTCCGCAAGGAAGACCGGAGATCATGCCAAAATTCTCCATAGTAACCCCGATCTCACCGAATAACATGTGAAAGGTCGATGTCGTGTCCCAAAACCGATCCAAGGAAGCTCGAAGTAGGCACATGTTAGCCGAATCTGCTTTGCTTGGATCTCCATCCAAGCTCTCACCAATGGTCTAAAAGCGCTACGATCAATCATAGCCATATCCTCTTCGGTTTGCTTACCACGAGCCTCCATCATCGTGGTATAGCCAGAGAAGGATAGCATGTTGCCGGCATCCTGCACAATTCAAAGACATAAGCATCAAACTGAAAATCAAAGGAGAAAGAAAGAAAGTAAAGAGTGGAAATATAATTTTACCATACTCCTCGCCGCCCGATAGGACAAGTGGCTCTCCGCGGCTCAAATGAGATGGCGACCATCCCATTTCTCAGCCCAGCCTGGAGCCGGAGCTAGCTGGTGGCCCTTACTCCTCGTCCGGACTCGCCTAGAAGTCTCCTCTGTCTCCTGAGTCTTCGGGATGCCCGTATGAATTAAAAGAGCATGCTCTGTCTCGTACTCATACTCCATAGGGTCATCGTCACGACCCGAAGTCGAAGCAACGTCACCTGCAACCAAACGATCAAAAACAAGTACAAAATGACAAATTCAAGCCATTTTCTGAGCCAAATACATTCAAAGTCAACATTTATCTTCATGCCACGTTCCTACGTGCCCATGACAAGCCTTGTATCATAGGCAAGTCAAAAATCTGGCATCATTCCGTTTAGAATGCGAACCATCACCCAAAAGGAAGTGTCCCGGAGGCGCGAAAACATGCTACGAATTTGATCTTACCTAAAGTTTACCCATAATCTCAAGGTTCCAAAACAACAAGTTTCATCAAAATCCGACATGTTTCAAGTTGATTTCGAGCCATATAAGCAGTTTAGTATAAAACCGTCTCAAGCTAGCCTAATGTCAATTTCATGAGATAAATCCATTTGAAGCAAAACCCCAATTTTTCGAAATTTATGGATGATAAACCCTAATGTCATACTTCAAATTCAACCTACAAGACAAAATTAAGCAAAGACGGAATACGTACCTTGATTAGTCATGCTTTTTGGCGTGATTGGGTGTAATTTTGGATGATTTCTTCGATTTTTTGGAGAAGAATGACGAAAGTTATTTGATTTTGAGAATAATGAAGTATCGCGCCTGAAGTTCCTGCTTTACTAAACTTGGACAAACTCAAGAAAAAACGCAGCGAGGGTTGCGCCCATTCTTCAAGTCACAATTCTTTCTGCGCCTATTCCCCAGCGAGTTTCAACAACAATTGCATTTCTCGCCTTTTGAAAGTTTGTTAGGCGTGGGCCATGCCCCTTAGCAATTATTTACTCAAATTTATTTATTCGAATATTATAAGGATCTTTCTTTTTTGGGCCGATCTTCCAATCTGGTTTTTCCCCAGCGGATATTTACCGGGACGTTTAATCACAAGTCAACGGATTTTTAGACTATTATCATCCTCAACAAAGTCTGCTTGATACTAACGCAAGCCGACTCAACAAAGGACAAACCCGACTAAAAAAAAAGACAAACCCAACACAAGACAAAGACGAAAATCCTTCCAAGCAACTTAACGCCAGACGAAATTCCATCCTGGTCGATTTTGACATCGGCAATTTAACCCCAGGCGAAATCATTTTAGCAGAGCTCATAGGAAATTTAACTCCAGACGAAATCCTTATAGCAGAGGTCACCGGAGACGAAATCCTTTTAGCAAAGGTCACAGACGATTTGACGCCAGACAAGGTCCTTTTAGCCCAGGTCTATGGTATGTTTCTTCTTATGGATGGCGAGCCTCCTTACATAATCTAATGGACTTTAAACGACCCTCCTCGATAGTTAACAGACTCTAAAATGTTCCCGACGATAGGTCCTTGCCTCAGTCCCCTTGAATCGCCTCGCGTCGCCATAGTTTTCAGGTTGTAATCTTCGATTGACCCGAAGGCTATACTTTGACTTTCGTCTTGTCCAAGCCTCTGTTAAAGTAGGGGATCTATAGACACCTCGTTTTGCACCTCCCGACAAACACCCGGTGATGATTGGGCCGCATGTTTAGCATACGGTGCGATTTTATAACATTTAATAAAATTGTTCTCAAGTGGTAGCTCAAATACTCGTGTCCACCCCTTGGTTGTCATCTACAAGCCGATACGGTCGTTTTGACAGTAATTAGAGTTCATTTGGAGTCCGGGTCGAAAACTGTCTTCATTTTCTGAAACCGTCTCAACCCGTCTCGGAAT